>QVNW01003659.1:0-26298 GCA_014825475.1 Pseudomyrmex flavicornis
CTCTCTCTCTCTGTCCGTACACACATAATGCACAGAAATAGCGCGAGTGTATGAGCGACGAGCGGAGGAAAACAGAGGACGACGCCCGCTACATTGTTTCATGAACATAATTTGCACTATCGCGCCGTGCAGCCCGTAAATTCTGGCGCGAGTCGCGCTGCTGCTCATCCCCGCCTCTCCCTCCCGGTGGCGGCATTTGAATATTTTTAATATGCAGCGCACGAGGTCGGCTAACTAACCTCATATACTATCCCGCCGCATCCCCTTTCGGTCTCTCTGTTTCCACCTATATGCGGTCTCTCTCTTCCCTCTTTCTATCGCCCTCTCCCCTTGCTCCTCACCGTGCTCCGGTTTCTTCGCCCGGTTGCGCGAACACGCGCGCTCGCACGCTGCACCGTGTCAGGCTTCTCTCTTTCGCGGACCAGAATTCTGAACTACCTCTTTCTTACGACACGTCGCGTCGGCCGACCGGAAGCGGTAGAATTCCAAATGCGGTGCCGTGAATCGCGCGCGCGATGCACCGACCGCAACCAACGAATTCTCCAGTGTCGCCTTCTCCCCTCTCCCCTTCTCCCTCCCCTCCCTCAGGCGGCTTCCTCGTTCCGGACCGGTCACCGGAATTTTGCTACCGGCGCGCGGTACGAGAGAATTACCACGGTGTTACCACCATTGCAAAAGCGTGTCGGAATCGCGCGCGAAGCACACGGAAGAGAGAATGCGGAACGCAAGGATGCGTGACCGCTGCGGCAAATACGCAGGATCATTCTTGTTAACGTCCAAACTTCGTGCAATTTTGCAGATTAATTCAAAATGTGTGTAATTTAATACACGAGCGTATATTTTTCTCTTTCGACAATGTGAATAAACGATTTAATGATGTAATCTTAAACTATTTGTTTGTTGCGCTGCGAATATTCAAAAAAAAAGTTCCACACGTACAAATTTGATAAAGTTCTTGCGCGCGCGAGAATATCAGACTCGCAATTTTGGGTACGCGAATGCGCACGTTTTTATGCAATTACGAGACGCGCTAATTTCGTTGTTGAGAGAAGTGAAAATTTGCAAAATTGTGTAAAAAAAAAATAAAAAAAAAATAATAAAATATTGCTTTCAGTTCTGCGCCAGACGTGATATATATATATATATATATATATACATGTACTTCATAATTATTGTACTTCATCACGTAAGCCTGGGCCGGTTTTCATTTTAAGACATGAAAGTTGAAATACCAAGCGTTATACCAGCCCTCACATTCGGACTACGTAATTCACTGAAATAAAATCACGCATACTCCGCGCGTTGCCGCTTCTATATGTGTGTCTCTCTCGCTCTCTCTCTTTCGTGTCGCGAAAATAATAAATACTTCTTGCGCGTAGAATATATAGTTTGGTATATTATACACAGACGAGTAAATAAAATATCTTCCAAGAGCGTGGTGACCCCCGCGTGCTCGTTATATTTTCCACCGTCTTACTAAAGTTTTCATAACAGGATCGCATGTATTCTCCGCAACGCAAACAAAATCCGGGCAACGACGAGCAACATTTAGGTACTCGAGCACATAGATCTTATAGATATGGAAGTAGGAATAGCGGCGGAAAGCTGTGAGCAAGATCTGAGAGACAGAAGATATAGACTTCTGTCCTACTCAGTGACTGTTTTTCTCTCTGCGCATAACAACACCAATCGAAACATGTTTTCATCAAGTTTGAACTTGATAAAAACTTGTTTTTATCAAGAGAAAAACAGTCACTGAGTAGGACAGAAATATATCTTCTGTCTCTCTGATCTTGCTCGCACTTTCCACTCATTGCTTGAATAGGCTATTCCCACTCCATATCTATAAGCTCTATGCTCGAGCATTACTCGAATGAAACCTTCTAGATGTTTTACAAAAAAAAAAAAAACGCACGGAGATGTTACAAAGCTGTAATATTCGCATTTATATCCATTTTATTTGACTTCCATTGATTCTTGCGAAAAAAAACAACAACTCTTATATATATATATTTAACTCTTTTAACTTTGTATTAACTCTATGTATTGTATTATAACGCAAGCATATTGTGTACTTATTTAACAAAATTGTATTGTGTACTTATTTAACAAAATTGTCTCATTCAATATGATAGCAAGACGGACGATTAGCGAATCGCGGTTTCAATCGGCAGAAGAAACCCGCAGGAAAGGTGTATTATAACGAAAATGGACTATTTATCGATAAGAACGGCTGTGGTCACAAGAGCAGTTGTGGCAGAAGCGAGAAGGCGAGACAAGCGGGGACGGGGGAGGTAGGGGGGAGGGGAGGGTCGGGACTGAAGAGGGTTGGGGGCAAGAGAGAATTCATTAAGGTATGAATAATGCGTCTGCGATGCCAAGGCTGCTGCCGAGAGCACCATGCATACCATGGCCTGCCCAAGGCATGGGCGGAGGAGCATGGTTAAAATTAAAGCGAATTCGCTCCCTCCGCAACGTGGCCTCTGGGCGAAAACGCTCGCATGACGTTCACGGTCGCCACGTGCTTTTCTTCGAAGAGAAAAAAGAAGGGAGAAAGAAAAGAAAAAAGGAGATATCGCGAGCGAGAAAGGAATAAGAAGGGTCGTCCCGACGAAAACGTCCAACGGATGGAGAGAAATTCGAAGTCGGCAATGTGTCGTCAGTTTATTCGGGAATCTCGCATTTCTTCGCGTAGGAAGCCGATTCTTCTGAGATATCACGCGCGCGCGCGCGTTCTCTTGAGGATTCTCTTTGAGTTATCTTTTAACCATTACCAAAAAACATTTTTGAGAAAATCACCGTGGAAAGATAAGCGCGATTCAAACACATTTCCACAAGTTTTTCGTCTTGCGTTCGGAACGAAAAGTTAGTACTTACTATACATCTTCTTTCCGAACAAGAGTTGCGACAAAACGTCAAGCGGAGCTGGTGATTACCGGCTTTTTTGTCAATACGTACCGAAAAGTCTCGGGATCTCATCTCTCTCTCCTCCGATCGTCGTCAATCAGTCCGAGATCCAATTTGTACGTTCATCTCGCGTAGATGTTTTATCGCGCTATTCAAAAACGGTCGTTTGATCAACGCGGGGTTTATAAGCGCATACGAGATGAATCTCGCAACCGGCTAGACGTTACTTTATCGCATCACTTCCCGATCGAGCGTGGCGCTCCGCGCCGAGAACGAGAAATTCTAGTTTTGCGAAGAAACGACGCGCGGAAAGTGACCGTTGACGTATGACGTAATCACGGCCGACGAGACACGGGTGCTCGAGCGGAGCGATACGACTCTCGTCTCGTCAAGGTTTATTTGCCGTCATGAAGATCGCGACGAAACCAACCAGAAACTAGTAACGTAGCGAAGAACGTGCGAAACTACGCGACGCCGGAGACCGTTACGACTCCCCATGTGTCTCGGGACGAGAGCGTACACACACGTGCGATTTAATTCGCGCCAAACAAAGCGAATAATGTGCGCGCCAGACGAATTTTACGGCCGTCAAGCCGTGAACATACAAGGATGCATCTCTCTGCCTCTTTCTCTTTCTCTCTATCTCTCTCTAGTTAAATTTTTTTCCAATGACGCTTGCTCTTTCAGAGAGAAATAATTCTCGCTGATTTTTGACAAATTATTTGCGTGCAGTAAATATTACGGAAAGAGCGTCATTATCACAAATTCGTTTCTGGAAAGCACATTTTAATCGGGGAAGGGGGGGGTTAAGTAGTCTAGAAAAGCGTAAGGAACACACGCGCGCGGGCGCGCGAATCGTAAATATCAATATCATATCGAGATATATCGAATGTCATACCGAGACGATGTCTTTTACCATCGCACCGTATGAGAAACGCGTTTGCTGGAATATTTATTTATAACACGACGCTTTAGCAACGCTCCTGTCAAATATTCGGAGATACTTCTTCCCCGCAGTCAAGACCGAGACTGGCAATCGAGACTTCAGAGAGCGCGCAGAATCGATTTCTCGCGCGCGTGTAAATACTTCCATATATTATTTGCGGCCGGAATTTTATTCCGCACCAGGCCCCGCTGGTTACGTAAAGTCGCCGGCGAGATGTATTTTTCCGAGAAGGATGTTCCGACGAACTTGTCGATAAATCAAACGACGTGAAAAGAAGAAAAAAAAAAAAAGAAAATGCTGCGTCACGCGCGCGCACGTGTGAGTATCGCGCGTATCTTTGCGCGCGGGCGTCGGTATCTATCTCGAAATACCTAGACCCAGATCTCTCCGCCGACAACGACCGTCTGTGATGCCAGCCGCTGTGTGTATAGGCAACATATACTAGGCATGCACGAGGGTTTTCGAGTATCCGTCGTGGATGCGTGCCAGATGTCTGCCAAAGCCGGGGTATGTTGCACGCGGAGCTAGCCCGGAGGGAAGACCCAACAAGTCTCTCGAAGAAGTCGATGATTGAACGACAGTTGGTATTAACTATCACGCACGTGATATACAGTTATCGATAAGCGCGACTATGTGCGCGCACGCGCTTACATGTCAGGAGAAAAACTTTCGTAAATCTTCGACCACGGCTTTTCCAGAAAATGCCACGGTTGTGGAAAGGTATGCGTCACCGTAGGCATTAAAGGGAAAGATAAAGGGGATCGCGATGTCACCAGCTTGCCACGTGACATGAGAGCTGGAAATTCTTCAGACAACAGGACGCGTCCCGACGTCGCCGAAGAAACTTACGAAATTTCGGAGTGCCCGTAGACGCGCGAAGTAGAATGAAGGTGAAATGCTTTCGTCAAAATTTAGAAGAACGAATTTATATGTTATTTTTCCCTCCTAAAACAAAGATGCTCGATTATTTAAAGAGCCAAATTTCAAAAATATATATTTTAAACGTATATTAAATTCCACTTTTCTCTGGTAAAATTTTTCAGAACGTAAATGAAAGTACCGACACAAAGCGATTATCGTATGAGTGTAAAATCGATTATTAAAATCTTAAAATTTCGATACAAAAAATGCTGTTAACCTAGTTACGCGAATCGTGCATGTTCCTGTTACCGCTTCTTACTGGCATTAATTACCTAATTGACCGAGTCGCACAGTTAATTAAGCATCGACCGACTGCGCCTACGCGAATAATAGAGGGTGCAGCCGTGCGTAGGCGACATCGGCGGTAAAAACGTCCTGGGAGAACACTGGAAGAAAACGTCGAGAGGAGGCGACGAGCAAACTCAAGACGAGGGAATAAAGAAAAAAAAAAGAAGAAGGCGCGATTCGCGCGTCTTTCACAGAAGAAGAAACGGACTCTCCGGACGACGGACACGGGGAGGAAACAGCAAAGGAAACTGAATAAAGACGCGGCAAAGTCCGAGACGGCGGGCAATGGCAGCGCACGGAGGAAGGAAGAAGAGAAGAAGATCCTGCTCTCCGAAGCAACTCGACGACTTGCCCGAGATATTAATTTCTCGTTAAAACTCGCTCGCCGAGACTCGCCGAGAAGAAGAGACCAAGAGATCGCCTCGCGCGTTTCAAACGGAAGAGGGCAGACGGGACGGTGAAAGCGGGGGGAGGGAGGGGGCAAACGCGATGGTGAAAACGGCAAAGAAACACGCTGGCGGGACGGCGCGGCGCGGGTGGAGACGAAATGAAAAAGAAGCGCCGACGACGAACGGCGGAAGAAAAGTGGAGAACCTCTTGGTTGCGCGTCTCCATGGCGTGGCACCATCGAGCGAATGCTCCTCGCCATGGTGACGCGATCTCCTTTCTCGCGTCGGGGAAGTAATTACGGCGTGGCGAAGCGACAGTCACCTGAGAGCACTTTATCACCGGCCATCGTAATCTGGTGCGCCGGCCGGACAGTTCGGGGACCCCGAGCCGCGATGGACAATTTGCTGCGGGAATAACATATAGCGCGCTAGTTTAATGTCCGTTCGTAGTTTTGTCACCATCTTGCACAAACGTGTCGCCGGTCATTACCTAGCATTGCCGAACAATCCGTGCACACAGTGACACGGCCGCGTGAGAGTTTGTCCTACAATTATTTTTACTCGTAAGATTGATCATCACGACATCGCGAGAATCTCTTCGATTCTGCGACGAGTTTCTCTAACGCGTCGCTTCATCGAGATAAGTTGCTGTTTTCGCGAAATGCTTTTCGTTTTTTTTTTTTTTTCAATTCTTTACAACAGTGTTTTCTGTCTTTGCTAAAAAATATTACAGTAGCAGAGTAGTTCTACCAACTGACAATTCTTGAAAATACGCGTCACTTGTTTTCCCGTTTGCGTTACGTCGAAGTTTGCGGTTGGACAATGTTGTTAAGAAACAGCGGTCGGTTGCACAATCGGCCAGTGATATTAATACTCGCATGATTAGTTAGCGTTGCGAAGAAAACGGCGAGGGATAATAACCGCGAGTGTAGCCGTAATCGCCACAGGATGTCGCGGCGTATTCAATTCTCGCCGCCTTCGCGTTCGCGGTGTCATTAAGGTCAGGCTTGCATTCGTTCGCGGACTCGCCGTGTTAAAGCGCGGTGGGATTCGTTGCGCTACGACTTCGTTACCATGACAAACGCGGCGCAATAACAATAACCGCTATCATGGTACTTTCCGCGGTTGAAACGGCTGATTTTACTATCGCCCGTCGTCGTCGTCGGCGGAATTTTTACCGCGCGCGAAATCTACTCAGGCGGCGATATGGCGGTCGTAATTTATCGCCGGCATCGGTTACCGGCGCGCCGTCGCAAAAGATCAACCATCTGGTTATAAGAATATCGAAATGTGCAATATTGCTAACACACGAAAGAATAGACGAAAATAATTTTTTGACTTATGCGCGTACACTTGAATACAATTATATAAATTAATATTCCATCTCCCTCCCCCCTCCATTTTTTTTAATACCGTGTTGACGTTTCAGATAGTTTTTTGTTGATCTTTCTGTCCTAAATTTCTACAGGATGTTCCAGAGCGTGCCGCGATTATTCTCGCGTGAATTATGACAATCTGTGCGAACCGTATTATTTTTCTTCGATGACAAATTTCCTTTCCCTGGAAGGAAGAAAGAACGCATCGCGTGGACGGGCGCGATATTATGAAAGGTACGAAGGAAGAAGGGGACACTGGAGATGACAAGAGAAGAGAGAGAGAGAGAGAGAAAGAGAAAGGGTGCAAGAAGGAAACGGATTCCGGGACGAGCAAAGCGCCGAAGCGTACACGCCAGTCGGGCGGAAGTACGGAAAACGACGACCGGCCTCTTTCTCCTCCATCCGGTTTGAATTACTATCATCCCGCGCCGAGCATTGTCTATTGTGGCGGAGAATTATTTTATTATCGCTCGGTCGGTCGGCCTCCAATGCGCTCCCCGGTGGAGGTTCACGAGGAGGGAGACGAGGAGACGAGAATCGAAAGAATGTGCGAACGAGAAAGAGAGGAAGAACGACCGTGGTTTCGCGATTTATTGATCCCACGAAGAAAAACTATGGGATCGCGACGCTGCGAAAAACTAAAGATAATTTGTCAAAAACACTATCTTTTTAAAGTAAATATTTAACATTATATATATATCTCGAATGTGTGTATGTGCGCGCGCGCGTGTGATAATCCTTTAATGAATCATCAAAACAGCGAAAGTGTCAAGTGCAAATTATATTTTATTTGAAAGTAAAATTGCTGAGATAGCGATTTTATATCTCGTTGGGAACTTTACACCAAGCGTTATGTTCTCTCCTCGCAATTTTATATTTCGTTGAAATCTTATACCAAGCGTGTTTTATATGTTTTATACAAAACCGCGAAGAGCTACGATAATTTACTAAAAAAAAAAAAAAAAAAAAATTTTTCGAACCTCACGAAAAACGCGACGGTGGAGGACGAGTCTCGGGCGGAGAGAAAAATATCGTGCTCCGTACCGCGTGTTTAATTACGCTCGGCGATTTTATGATTCCTGGGACAATTTGTAAGGACGTTTCCGCGTAGCTTCGCGAGAGACGGCGGATTATTAGCGAGGCGGTGCAGAAACACGCCAACACCAGTCGTGGTCGCGCATTTTTATGGTATCCACACGGAGGGGGAGGGAAACGTGTGCGCACGCGGAAAGGTATCTGACACTGCCTTCCACTGAATGTTTTTTGTGATTTACTGTCGTGTAGAGTTACTGCCGCGCATCAACTTCGCCTTGACGCTGCCAGTGAGTAGTAAAACTGATACTGCCGTCAAAGATGCCAAGCTATCCGTCCCAGCGAGCTCGCTAATGTGTGTCAAAATGAAACGTAACGTATTGTCAAAAATGATTGATTCCATATATAATTAAATATTCTCACATGTGCTAAACATAAATAATAAATTGTATAAACCATAAATAGTTAGAACCTAAACCATTAAGAAGAGCGAGTTTATTTTTTAACGAAGACAGATGTGTTTATTGTCACCTATCAAACTCTACCGCTATTGATCAAGAAGGTGACACATATCGCGACTATATATCGACGCTTATTAATTATACAGGCAACGGTTCTGTCAAAATGAGCAAGAGCTTGCTTGCAAATCAGATTCCTATCACGACAAATATCTGACGATACATATATACCGTATATTCAACGAATTTATACGATTTTACTCTGTGTGTGTGTGTGTGTGTGTGTGTGTGTACAGAGAGATCTACATAAGTTCAATACATTTCGGCAAGTGTATACTTCCACTTGATACCTGCGCATCAATATATAATGTCGATATTGCGACACGGGAATCCGGAAGAGAGCACCGGAAACCCGATGCGTCATGCGTTCATCCGGCGCGACTGTGAGCCGACCGATAATAGCTTTAACGAGCATTAAGAGCGCGGGACACCAAAAATATCTGTGCGCGCGGTGCGCACTTCCCGTTCCGTGCCTCGGTGCCGCTCTAAACGCGCGGTGCGTCTCGTCGCGTGCGTACGGCGCGCACGATCGCGCAAAACACGCGAGGTGCAGAAACGCGGTAACGAGCTCGACGTACCGTAACGAAAACATTGTGTGTGCCGCGTCTACTACCGTATCGATATCACGCGTGTATCATATTTCCTTCTCCCCCGGGAGGACGGATGATCTACGCGTATGCGCAGCACGCGTGTGCGCTTCGCGTGTGCGTATCGGTCGGTGCGCCAAATTAAACCCATCCTGTAAGCCACCTATCGCATTACAACTGCTGTGTCTTTGGCCGTTGCATTTCGGTCCGGGCGCATGCCCGGCAAGATCGAGTATACTACGCACTCGATGCGAAATAATATCGATACGGGATGCGGAACGAAAGCGCGGTATAATATACGATCAGCGTGTATTTTCGTGTACCATCGTCGAAGACACAAACTTGATCCTAATTCTAGCCGGGAAATAACACCGGAACGTTTCTATTTTTAAATGATGAAATGGAGAACACGACAACGTTTATTAAAATCCGCGGACGTTTGTCTATCTCCTCAAATCTCGGTTATACAATTGCATACGTATAAACAATTCGTAAATAGCTACGGTCGTAATTTGATCGTCGACTCTGTTCGTATACAGAGTAATTTCGCTGTTACGCGCTCGGTATAGTGGATAATGCGAAAATAATCTGACGACAGATCTGTGCGCTTTTAGTTATTCTCTCTTGGTCGATGGTGCATCGTAAATGTAAACGTAACGGGAAACGCTTTATTATGCCAATTGATAATTCTCGATAACAATCAATTTTTCAAATTCGTACAACGATCAAAATATGTATTTTCTAACTCGAAAGTAACCTCTGATATTATCACCGCGAAAAAAAAAAGTATAAAATGTACAATTTATTGAAAGAATCACAGATAATATCGATGGAAGTATTTTGTTTTTTAATTGCGGGTGTTGCACAATAAAAATCCTCTATTAAATCCCACTCTCTATTTTGTTTAAAGATACAAAAGGTTCCTCCGAGAGTAATTAGAACTCTCGCGTTTCCGCGAGACTCAAAGTAGTTCCGCAAAGCTTCAGGTATTCAGAAGTTACAAAGAACTATCGTTCTGTGTCAATCGCCAACGAACAAAGCGGTAAACTGCAACCCCCAGCGGTAAATTGCAACTCCGGGGAACTCAATTCAAAAGTCGAGAAATTATAATCTTATTTAACACAAAATAAAGTTTTTTTTATTACGCGATCGAAATTCGACGAATAATAACGTTTGCGAAATATTAAATTCAGATGTCGGTGTGAGTTCAGATCGGTGTTAACGGCATTGGCGGAATTACGCGCGGAATTACATCTCACGATACGTACCGAGCGTATGCCAGCATTACGGCATCAGGAAGCGCTCGCGTGCGTGCGTTCGCGTAGCACTCGCGGGAGAGAACGCGAGCCGCGTATACGATCAATATCTGTTTTCCAACTTCTCGTCTCGATTCCAGCCACTCCACTCGTACGCGTCGCCGGCGCCGCAGACGCCACGTACGCGGCGACCACGTATACAGTTTCTCCTTTCCCCCCTTGACAGACAAAGATGACGAGAAAAGTCTCACGACGATGTGCGGATACTCTTCCATTTCGATTCAATTCGAGCAATTAGCGAACAGTCTATCCACGACATGTGGATGAAACAAAATTAACTCAAGTGGCTCTTTTCTCTCTTTCTCTCTCTCTCTCTCTCTCCTGTTGCGTCGCAAAATTAAAGACAGAAGCAATGTGAGAAAAAATTTAAATTTAAATTTAAATTAATTATATAAATTAAATAATATTCTCGTGAAATGTGTGCTGCGAGAAATACGCGAGACAGATTAACTTCGATGATGAATTTGGAAATACTTAAATGCTTAGTCATCAAATTATCATTAAAAGTCGATTTATGACAAACAACAGGAAATCAATTACTCATTGATGTCACTAAATTCGATCAGAATAATAATGAGATATTGACAGACATTGAGTCAACGCGCCTAATTTAATCTGCAAATCTCGCGTCTCCGACATCCGACTCATTAAAATATTATGATAAAAAAACTCACACGTCCTCTTATGTGCAGATTCAGGTACGAGATGTGTGTGGGTGTGTGTCTACGCGCACTACGTTAGTCGTTAATGAGCTAGATTTTCTCGCGACAAATAACAAACGGCAGCGGCGTCAAACAGACGGGATGAGGAAATGTCACGCGGACCTTGAAAGAACAACGCAATCGTCGCGTCGTCGTCGTCATTTTCAAAAGAAGACGCCAATCTCTTGGTTTATTGCTCTCTGGCGCGTTGTTTATCAATAAATGCATGCGCAATAACGCGGCGCGCTAATTTATTTAGATTTCATTCATGAAAATTAAGCGCGTTGAGTCTCGTACGCGCATTGACGAACAACACGCACATGTTGCACACGATCGGCGTCGTCTTCGATTTAAATGTCCCCCGATACCGTATGGGAGAAGCGCCGATCGTGCGCTTATAGCACGATAACTTTCAAACGCAGGACAGCTTTCCAATCTAGCTCATTAACATCAATGATGCTCCGTTACGACACCAGTGGTGCTCACTGCTCACTTAATAGAGAGAGACCGCGTATAAAACACGACTCCTTACACTAACGCCGATATTTTATCCAACGATTTCTCGACTAATGGAGTGGAGAATTCCGTTACTATTTCAATTTTGATATAAAATATCTTAATATTTACAATCTTTATAAGTGCTTTATAATTGTTTTGTTATTGTATCGTCGATTCTTCACGTGTTTTTACGATTTTCATTTTCTATGAAAAAGTCCAAGTATTTGAAAAGCAATGTCAATTATTTACAACAAGAAAAAAAATATTGAGTTATTTTTCCTTATATGTATATGTACGTTCTATCGATTTAAAAACATCTTTCCCATGTGTGTATCAGACAGATAGAGCAGGAGTTACTAGCTTCACGTCAGATTCCTCAAAAATGATAAAGCGATAAAATTAATCGAAGATACGAAAAAGCTATCTCTTGCTTCTTCTGAATTGGCAGTATGTACATACCGTGAGACTGAGTAAGAAACATGATCACGATTGATTCTCAAGTGTTTTGCGATACGCGAGGAATTATAGTGCAATAAAAAGCTATGTGTGTGTGTGTGTGTTCGTGTTCTCTATCGTTTCAATTAAAGAGAGAGATGTTCGTTTTTTGTTTTTTTATTTCTCCTTAGAGATACGCGAAATATGAAAGTGAAAAAACTACCGAGCTAGTTAAAAAGGAGAACAAAAATGCGCATCCTGTTAGATATATACACATTCTCTCCCACGAAACTAATCATCTAAAAAAAAAAAAAAAACAAAAAAAAAACAGATCCCGACATCCATGTTGCTAATGCAACATTCTTCAACGCTAGTGGCAGTCTCTGCGCGTGGGTATGTGTTAAATATAATATGCTAGTTTACAATATATATTTATAGAACGTATCCCGATTAGCGCAATCAGATATTTAATCAAAATGTCGTGTATAAAAATAATTTGTTTCACACGATCTCGATTGAAAAATATCACGCGTAAATTTACACACACACACACACACGCGCGCGCGCAAAAAAAACAAAATACACGAAATCTACAAAAACCGTTTCAAGATATTTACAACGCTATTTGTCACGCTGTTTAAATATATCGAAAATTCTTTTCTCGTGGATGACGCGCGCGAGCGATCTAAATCTTCTGTTCCCGTTTGCCGAAAATTAATCGTCCCGTACATAATCGCGCGCGCGCGCCGCTGTTCGCCGATGACTAATACCGCGCGGAATACGCTCGCGCGTACGTTGTTACGGCGATTAACGACGCGACGAGCAGCTTTAATGTATTTACAGAGTCTGAAACCTATTAACGCGAGTCTGCCAGTTGTTAACGGCATGGCTGCAGCACGGCCTCAACGAGAGGAGCGGACTTATCGCTCCGCTTCCGGCCGCAAGAAACGATGCGTTGCAGCCCGAACGATCGAAGCTACGATGTATGCACGTGTTTCTAGATTTTCTTCTCGTTGACCCTTGTATCGATCGTCGGTGAAGATTTGACCCAAAACGATAAGATTAGGACTCACAAAGTTCTACAATATTTATATACCATTCTTCTAGAAAGAGTGTTATAATTTTTCAACAAGTATTTTAATTATCAATCAAGCTGATCAAATTACTATGTTTGTCTTTTAGATAAAACAGATATAACACATATCTTTCTTAAAACTCGACGTATTTCGCTTTTTATGTAGCATTTCTTACATCTTTTTATCTGGAGAAGATTTTAGTTAAAAAAAAAAAAAGCATAACACAAATCTTCTCTCTTTCTGAAATTGTTTTCGATCGTCTAATAAATAATTGGTGTAATCATGAATCACATTTATGATTTCATTCCGTCAGAAATTTCAACTGTTTAATTGCGCGAAGATTATTACACCCTACTGATTCGATCCTACTGAATTCATCGGCAATGAATCAGATAGATTATTAATTAATTATAAAACACGTTCTCAACAGCTTATCGATAACTCATCAAAATTATCGCAGTTGGGTCGCATCATCATCGGATCGCACATTTCAGAACGAGAATGCATCTTGATTGGTTTTCCATCACAAGAGAGAAAAGAAAGTGAGAAGAAAAAGAGAAGTAACGTTATTTCAATCATACGCACATATAAACTATTGATCGATAATGATAATCGATAATTCAACGTTGGTTAAATACTGGCAAATGAGAATGTGTATCGATACACAGACTGCGCAGTGAGAGAAACGCCGGGACTATTTTTACAATTATATATATATATATATATATATATATATATATATGTTATGGTCAAAGCTTGAAGCACGGGCGATTCTAGGACTGGTCAATGCGCGGAGCATGATCAAAGCCCGAAATAGGTTTTTAGCATACTTTTCAATGTACGTTATTATCGCAGTAACACATTATATAGATTATAGGTTGGATTAGGTTTTTACCACACGTGTACAATAATATGTGATACAAAGGAAATATTTTATACGTCTCAAATGTTCATTCGAATTTTGACCGCGTTGTTTCGCGCATTGAAACCATGCTCCGCGCGTCAATTAATGCGGTATTAAGACCGCTCTCCTCCTTGGCTTGGACCATAACATATACACTCTAACCCGCAAAGTTTGTCTCGTAAGTTTACGACAAACGCAAACGCGGAGCGGCAAGTGCAGCTCGCAAATGAGTAACGTGAAAACTTTAATCCGCATCTTCTGATGAGAGAGAGAGAGAGAGAGAGAGAGCGCGCGCGTTGGTCTGGACTTCTTCCTTTGAGAAGTCCGCCGTCAAGATTACGACTTCATTCAAGATGGATCGTCATGTACGAAACTAAAATTAACGTCGAATTCCCCGGACCCAAAGGGGTCGTTATTAAGAGCCGGTTTTCAAACGCGCGTAGCAAGACCGACCCCGAGAACACAGGTATAGAGAACACAGGTGCGTGTCGTCCGAGGAATCAGAATTAAAACGCGACGCAGACTGGTCTGACATTTGCCGGGAATGCCAGATGTCCGATTAATGGTGGAGCACTTTGCTCTCTCTCTCTCTCTCTCTCGTTTGCTATCGCGCGCGCTATACACAGCGAGATTCGCTGCTTCCGTCCCGTTTAAATTCGCGAAGTGGCAATGCCAAATAACCGATTATACGTTATCGAATTACAAGCGCTTGTATCCACACACATACACACATACACACACTGAGCTTGTCAGTAGTTTGTGGAGCGCGTGAGTTTTCGGCGAGAAAATGATAAGTAAATCGTAGCGTGTGGTCGAGAAGATTGCATTTCACCTGAATTTCGCACGACTCGCGCCCGGATTTTGCAACCGTAATATTTGGAAACGTGACTTAAAGGCGCCGCGCTAAACTTAGACGGCGTTTCTGCACTCTAAGCGCTAAGAATAACGTCAGCGTGTCGTCGTGTAAACAAACAGCAGGGGGGTGTCTGATAAACTTTAGGAGAATTCTACGCGGCGCGAGTCTCGCGTTAAAATCATTGCGATTGCAAATGTGTGCCACGTGTCTTCCTAAATCGACCTCGTGAATCGATCCTTTCTTTCGAAAACATTGTTCCGCGTAAAATCGTTTGAAATATTTGTTTAAAAAAAAAAAACGCGGAGAGACAACAGAGCGTATTTTTTATTTTCCATGAAAATTGCAAACGACACGGATGTATACGAGCGAGATTGAACTCATTGTAGCTGACCCTTGTGCAAGTAACAAATATTTAAGGACCATATCAACACATGCCTGCACAGTTTGCAGCATTACATTTCATTTCCCAGAGGTCCCGCGAGAGCACGTCGAGATTTCGTGGCAACAACCCTCTGGAAAACGACGTAAGCCACTTTTCCTTGAGTTAACAAGGGGGATGGATTGGTAAATAAGAAATTACAAAGCGCTGCGCTCAAATTGCACAGGTCGAGGCTTTCACGGTGACGCGCGTATAATAGAACGTCATAGAAATTGTGCGCAAATACTTGTTTGAAGCTTCTAACAAAGTTGTCGCGACAATGCATGCAACACAGATAGCGGTACCGTTCTCGTTTCCACGAAAATTCGACCACATACATGTGCAATCTTGTATGCGATTTCTGCGTAAAGTATCGAAGTTTATCTTCGATTTGTACTCGCGCGCATACTTGCAAAAATATTTGTCCGAAAAACTTTTCGCAATGTCTTACGCGTGTATCTAGTCGTATCACTTTTTCTCTCTCATCTTATTATATATTTTTTTTTAAAACTTAATTCGTAAACACAAATTCGTTTTTGTAAATGCGCATAATTGGCCGATCTTTATCGACTGGCAAAATATTCAGAGAAAATATTGCGCAACTATTCGCGCGAATCGTTGCGAAAACAGAGATTATAGTTAAACAAAAAAAAAAAAAAAAAAGACCGCGCGCTCGTCCTACTGACGTGCACGCGAGTGTTAATGAATAAACTTTACCGTATTTCACCACGTAATTCACGACGAATGGCTAACCAACTTACAACGACGTTCTAAACAACACACACGGCTGCCTCGCGCTGAAAAACCCTAAATCCCCCTTTTTGTTTACCGTGAATATATCCTTAATATTCTTTTATTTCCGCGGACAAAAGCGCAGGATGCAAAAATTCACGGCAGGGAGAATGCAAAAATGCAAAAACGCGCGGTGTTATCCGAAAGGACATGCAAATGTATTCGACGAGAGGAATATGGAGGTTCGGCTCTTGGAACACAGAAAAATCATAGGTCGATTTTTATACGTATACGCGAGATTGAACTCGTAATTAATGAAATTCCTCCCGCGCGCGCTCGCGCATATCGCGCATCTGGGTTTCAAATTTTTCGTCCTTCCTATATATATATATGTGATTTGTTAGCGTAACACTATGATTCATTGAAGAAAATAAAACGGTGAGAAAGGTCGCGAAGCCGACGCGATATAACGTTAACCCACTTAGTAGCCCCGGTGGTTTTCCTCACTCGTTTGCTATTCAATGCAAAGTACGCGAACGCGGAACAATACAGGCGATCAGGCTCAGTGAAGCGATAATCGTAACCGCTATACGCGCGGTTTTCAAGCCGGAAGCGACGGCTAAAACTTTTTTTGTATTTTCTTGCCGTCCGCGGGATTACGAGTGATTCAAGCGCAATTATATTTACGCTACCGTACTCCGCTAAGTAGTTTGTTACCATTTTTATTGCACGGACCAATTATCTTAAAATAGCGTGAGATGCGTAATCTACATAAGAATTTGAGAGGAGAGAGAAAAATATAAAATTTCCGCGTCTAATGCGATGCGCGATTGTTTGTAAACGAAAAAAAAAAAAAAAAAATATCTCGAAAACCTCGCAACGTTATGTAACCACTACATCAAAGTATGATTATGTCATGATAATGCAAATTATCTCATTAAGACGCAATTTATATGTATAACGAAGCGCGCATTTGCAAGTATTATTTCATCAAAAGTGCAAGTTACGTTGCTAAAAAGAAAACAAAAAAAAAACAAAAAAAAAAAACTTACAAAAAGTAGACAGCGTCGTGTTTGTAAAAGCAATGTCGTATTTATAAAATAACGTGCATTTGCAAGATAAACATTTCCATATGTACGGATAATTCACGCTCGATCGTGTTGTAAGCGGTCGCGCAGCCGAACGTTGCGCTACCGTCACGCTCTCGCAAATAACCGATATTGCACACGAATGTGTTCTTTCCCGTTGATAAATTTTAACAAGATCACACGATCTTACACCGTGCACATATTTGGATGTGATGTGATGTGTGTGTGTGCGAACGTGCGTGTGCGAAAGGACCGCAAAATTTGTCGAACCGATCGAACCCGATGGCGCGGACCGAACGATGAACAAAGAGGCGCAGAAGAGGAGGACCAATTTGTTTTTATCGGTCCTTTGTTTCTCTTTCCGGTTTTGCGCCGTTTCCCTCCTCCTCTGTTCCTCCCCTTGCGCTCCGGTTCTTCCGCTCACGGCGTTTCGTTCACTGCAGATCCGCTTCGCGCAAAGCTCGTTAATTCGAGCGTGACTATCCGCCGGGCGAATCCTCGCAGCAGCCGATTGTACCACCGAAATGGTCAACTATTAACGAAGAGCGACCGTCTGTTTGCACTCCGAGTTCTTCATCGTTGAATACCGATTTAATTTCGCCAATGGCAAAACCGTTGTTTCGTCCGTGAGATACTTTACGGTAAAGAGCGCGAGTCGAGAATCGCGCGCGATACTTTGTCGATTTAAATCCGTTTGAATGTCATTTTATATCGCGACGATATAAGCGATGTTTTATAAATTCTGTGAGAAAGTTTATTAAAAATAAACATCGAAAGTAGAAAGTTAATCTCACGTATGAGCGCATTATCGCGTCTCAGATAAGCTCCGATATAATTTTTCTTTTTTTTTTTTTTTCTCACATAACTATCTCGACGCGTGCGATGATTCACAAGAACGAATACACGATGATTCGCCAGAGTTTCGAGAAGCAATTCGCGCATTGAACCTGTGTGTACACGTGTACGCACGAAGCAAAAATATTGAAAAGGCGCCTCGATTCGCGGCGATGGCGATAGCGTGCGTGCGAGATAGTTATCTTAATTGGAAATGGAAGGTATGGATTCTCGAGGCAGAGCAGCCCCGGATCTTTTCAGAGCACGTAATCTCCATCGCGGCTTTTGCGTACCGAGCGACCGGTTTGATCACCTGTGTCGTCTTTTTCTACCAGCTTTCCCGACGTTTCTCTCTCCCGTCTCGCTCCCGGTTTTTCTCTCTCTTTCTCTCCTCGACCCGCCTTCCCGTCCTGTTCTTTCGCAAGAAACACGCGCGCACTTGTCTCGTACCGCGGCTTCCCGCATTTCCGGTTCTGGCACTTTACCCGTCGACCTGCGCGACCCGGATCGCAAGATTAAAACGTACGTGCGTATTCTTCCCTGCGCCTCCTATGGGAGAGAGGGTTATCTCTCGTTTAGTCGTCCTATCTCTCCTTCTCTCCTTCCCTTCCTCAATGATAACCGACGTTCTATCGTTCGACAGATCTACTTTGCACTCATATTGGCCGTGTACGGCAATAAATTACCGAGATGGGGGTTCGACTATCCGCGCGGTAGTACGCATGATGATAAACTTCACGATGCCGAGCCGCGGTGCGTACATCCGATATAATGATAAATATTCCGGCAATACCTATGTAGTCGGAAAAGATGGGAATTTGCCGCGCGCGCGCGAATTCGAAATTATCTCCTCATCGCCCTCCCGCTATCGTAATGACGCCTGGGGTTAATAGATCCATCTTGCGAGTGACCCAGCTGTGATGAACGAGGGAACGCGTCGCGCGTACGGCTCCCCGGACGGATCGCGCGAACCAACGACGAGCGGCGGAGCGAAGCCGGGCGATCTTGTTTCTGGCACCACGCACGCCAAACATAAAACGTGCGTGGATGCCTCGGCAGTGAGCGCACTGGCAGAAACTCAGAAATAACCGTTGTCGTCGTCGTCGTCGCGTTCCAACCGGACCTGTGCCGTCGACACTCGCGCGCGCGTTGCGAAAGGAGAAAGAAAGCTACGCAAGCGTGATCTAAGCCACCGACGACGTCTGACGCGACAACGTTTCATGTATGCGCACGTTCCGATAAAAGGAATGTCAGTTCTGTATAACCAACATTGTTCCTCTTGTGACTCTTGTGAGGTCTTGTTCGTCTCGCGAAGAAACGGAAATGGAACTGTTTTTTTTGCAAGAAATCGAGAGATGATAAAGAATCTTTTGAAATAAATTTAGCGAAGTGAGCAACGTTCTCATTCTTGTGTCGAAAATTATACGGCAAATCGAATTGCTCGTTTTCGAAGTCGACGATACGACGCTTGCGTTCAAATTCGCTATGCGAATGTCATCGACGAATTGCTGATAATGAAAACGTGTCAAGCCCGCACATTTTGCAAGCAGACGGAGAAGACGCTTCCGTTTGGGAAAGGAGTTTGTGCCGTCGAAGGTTAACAATGCCACGTTTCGCAGCCACACACGACAATGTGGCATTCTTTCACATCGCGGTCCTTTGTAGGTGGCGGACTATTGTTTCTTGCGTCATCGTATTGCATACGCCGAGCCAAGATACGGAAAGATGGAGAGGAATCGAAAGGGGACGTGCACTATGTTGCTTCAAAACGAAGAAATGTCAGACCTATTTACCAAAACCACGTTCAATAAATACGCGTTGACACATTTAAAGAAAACAGAATGCAGTGGTTTGCGTGTTGAAAAAGAATCGCAGCGGAGACTCACTAATGTATGTATAATGCAACGTATTTATCTTATTATAATTACCGTATTTTATCTTATTATAATTAAGAATTATTGCTAAAACGTTTACGTTTCTAAATGGCGCGCACAGAATTTGCTCAAAAGAATTACATTTCGAAATCTGAAATCTTTTGCAACGATAAAAATGCAAGCTGAAGTCATAAAAGCTGAGCAAAGTTACACACAGAGCTGAGAAATAAATTCTTCTTTGAATTTTAACCATTTCAATACCGTATATGATCATTCCCGTATTAAAGATAAATCTTATGTAAAGAGAGAGAGAGAGAGAGAGAGAGAGAGAGAGAGAGAGAGAGAAAAGAAGGGAACCGAGAGAAGCAAGAAAGCGAAAAGAACTTCGGGGAACTTGATTGACTTGCTTCGCTCGCCGCGTTATAGACAGCTGCAGTCTTTTGCATTCTTCTCAAAGCACCGATGTTTCTCAATGCACCGGATCGACTTCCTGAAGTGCAACTTCTCGGGAGGGAACGCGCAAGAACGTGCCGTGTCGTAAACACCAATTGCCAGTGCGCGAACGTATACGCGCCGTATACTATTCTGAGTTATTATCGTGGAAGTCGTGGATACGCTATTTTTTGTCAATCTGGTCATCGGAGAGAGAAGAGAGTGAGAGATCGCGAAAGAGTTTCTATATTTTAAATTTAAATAAACCGGTCACAGTACTTTCCGACATAGTACTTTCGCATGAAAAACACTGCTATATGCGATAATCTACAACGGGGGCAAAAAACAAATCCCCGACATGATTATTTTTAATTTTTCGGGGCCTCGAACAGAAACTGCACTCTCGTCGATAGAAAACGCGCGCGCGCGTTATACCGAAAATATTGGAAAAAATATTTCAGCGCTTTATATCTTTTTCCGAATTAAATAAAACTGCAGCGCGTTTTCCGGATTCGCTAATTCGTAACGTTTTTGCGCGGAGTTTCTGTGTTTGCAAAATCAGTGAGCGCCAATGTCACGCGTTTGTATTTTTAATACGCGGGAAATCGGATAAAAGTGATTCCGCTTCCCTCTCCCTCCATCCTCACAATAGACACACTATGTCGAAAAAAGATAAATCGATCCACTGCGCCGTTTATTCTCTTTCTGCGAACACCGACGAACTGCGCACGAACCGTCGAATACCGCGAGAATAAACGATAAGTAATTGGACGTGCATAAAATCGCGTCGCGATCGATAACCAATCGTTTCCGGCACACGAGGGAAGATATTGTCACCGATACGCGCGACGGAATTGCGAAACATATGTGTACCGATGTAGACCGTAAAATATCACGTGGGCAAAGTGTGTCGTAATGCGATATGCGAAGTGGAAATGCTAACTTGTCGAGTGCAAGAGAGCGAGGGTGACGGATGGAAATCGAGGGACGAATGGAAAGAGAGAGAGAGAGAAAGAGAGAAAAAAATATCGTCAATGCTAGAACCGTCAGAGAAGCGTAATAATTCACGCGCGCCAATGTTAGCGTCGGTTTCTGTCTAGGATCATTGGAAGCTTTTACGTGCATTTTACACATAGTCATAAAATGCAGAGATTTGTACGACCAGACCGTTATGAAGGCGATTATATCAGCGCGCTTCTCGATAAACAGGCTCGCGGTAAATGTATTTATTTGGAATGAAGGTTGAGCGAGCGAGCGAACGCGCGCGCGCATTCTCATCGATGTGCAATAAATATGCGCGTGCTTTTTTGGCTCGGTAAATCGCAAATTGAGAAAAACAATCGGCGCGACTTGCCGCGTGGCGCCGGAATTTAATCTGGGATATTGCAAATAGCGGTATGTGTGCCTCAAAAAGGTGGAAATTTTAATTCGCGGAATAATCTGTCTATGACAGAATCGTATCGAGAGAGAGTATATACCGGACACGCTTTCGAGCACGTTACTACGACATACGTGTAAATATTGAATGTCGATGTGTATCGATAAGTTGCGTCGACTATGGTCACCGCATTGTGTATCGTCATCCGTACGAATGCTTCATCAGCGAAGTTCGTAACGTCGCGGATTTCACATAACAAAGTGCACTCTTTTTAATTTCGCTAATAACTTCCATCACCTGAAAAACCTCGCGACATTTAATTTTACGAGTTTCACGCCTTTCAAAAAATAAATTTTATAACAACATGTCAAGTTTATCTTCTCTGCGGATTTAAAAAATTATTTTTATAGATGAAAACCGCGCAAGAGTATATTAAAAAAAAAAAAAACCTCAAAAGATAATTGCAACGTGGTAGATCTCGCGAAAAATTGAGGAAATTTAATTTTCTATAATTTCACGTCTGTTTTCAAAAGAAGCGAAACAAAAAAAAAACAAAAAAACTTGTACTAGAGCGCGGATACCGACAATTACCGCGAATAAATGTCTCCGTCGCGCGAGGGAATTCGCGATATCAGCAGCAACAGGGGGAAATGCGCGTTGGCGTATCTTCCGCAGTCACAGAACTGTCCCTCAAGCTGAGTAATAACTTCCGTGATGTTAAATTCGATACGAACTGCATTGCTGCATGCAACTACGCATTTTGAAACAATCGCGTGCAATTACGGAGCTTTTTGCCGATGACAAATCGATATATCGAGCAATGAAGAAAAATGTTTGCCACGAGAGATTGGTAATCGCGATCGTGTATATAAACCGATAACGCGCTCAATTGAGAATTCATGTGTTAAAATTAAGATACTCTAAAACGCGCGGAATCATTGTAAATCATCCTGCCTATGCATGCATGTGAATAACAATGGAATATCACGGATATACACGCACATCGCGTCGCTTTTGTTTGCGCGTGGAGATGTAAACGATGTCGAAACAGTTTGACGAACGCGATCGTGTAAAGTGTGAAATACAAAAAAAAAAAGAAAAAAAAAAAAAAAAAAGCACCTGTCAAATCGCATTATCGAACACGGTCGACATGTGCGTCGACGCCATATGCCTTGCATGATCGCGCGGTTTCGCGAAATACCTATCCCACTGACGCACAATGTGTTTCTTTTTTATTTTTTTTTTTTATTTATTTTTTTTTTTTTTTACTTCATACTTTTTCGTACGAGCTCGCGATCGATGGTAATAAGTGGTGCTCGGGCAATCGTACGAATAATTAATAACAAGCGCGGAAAACACCTCGCACGTCGGCGGAAAAGCTTCGAGACATTCAATTAGGCAGCTCGCCAATCGCAACCGAAGAACGAGAGCACGGGTCGACTGCACGAGCGCCAAGCAATCGATCAAAATTTTCTTGCGATAAAATATTTCTTTACTCGTTCGTAACTGGGAAAGCTTTGTTGCAATATGCAAATTATATATATATATATACGAACGCGCGGTACACATGCAAGGAAGATATTTATCAATATTTTACTTTTTCTGACACTCTTTTACTCTGTGGATGTACAAACAGTTCTCGCGTCTGGCGTGTTATTTTTGCAATATTAATTTCCAATGTTTTTGTAAAATTTATTTCGGAATTTATACATAATTCCAGAAAATATCGCAATGCGAATTAATTTCGTCGAATATTCGCATTATACGTATTACACAAAAATTATTGTGTTCAGCTACGATAAAATAAAAATATATTGAAAACATTTAAAATTGTAGAGAACTTTCTGTCAAAAAAAAAACTTTGAGTGCACAGTCGTGCATTATATGTGTGTGTGTGATAAATTAAATGCAGCGATCAAAATTTAAATCACAATTTTACGCACACGTTACGCGTTGAGTTCGATTATGCAATCAATAATTTTCACGTGACATATATTAATTAATGAATTGCGTGAAATTGACGAAAACAAAAGCTGATCGGGCCAAAGAAACTCGGGGAGTTTTTATCGGCACAGCTCACTCAATAGAAACGGTACAAATCGATGCCGCTCGAGGGGCAACGTCGCCAAATAAAGGGTTAAACGGATCACGATGTCGGTCGTATTTTCACGTGACGGCGAAAGCTGAAAAAGCGTCCGTGTTATATTGTTACCGCAAGCGGTGTGTACGCGCGCGCGCGCGCGACACGGTGGAAAAAAATTGCACTCTACTGCCTCAGATATTGAATGGGGAACGAGTGCCGTCCCTCTTACGCCGGCCGGTCGCTTCGGAGTAAGGTCATTGCACACTCGTAAACAAACAGGACGCGGCGAGGCGTCTATAGCGGGTGCGCCTCCGTTCAACGTACACACCGATCTGATGCTCTGGCGGCTCAAGGTCGTTTCGCTGTGGCTTCTGAACGAACGATTTTGACGCCCGGTTGCCTCTTAATTTCATAAAAATACCGCAACACGTGCGCCTCGCGATCGATCGCTCGAATTTCGCGAATGAAAACAGTGCTCGAAAAATCAGCGAAAACATTTGGGAAAATTTTGGTTTATAGAAGATACCGTTGTTTTTTTTTATGTAGGTTCAAAAACAATTGTATGTTTGTTCGCTCTCAAAACGCACGACGTATCAAGAGACAACAACCGCGTCAAAATTTCGTAACAGATTTTTCGAATATCTTCTTTAATATCTCGAAAACATCGAAACTATATTTGAATATAAACTACAAGGAAATGCAAGATCATCTTTTCTATGAAAAACAAGATAGAAAAAGAAACGAATGAAGAATGTTGTCCATACGAATTGAAAAGGACTTTATAAACAATAAAAATACGTTCAATCGGAATTTTAAATTTAAAGATAGAAAGTTGTTAATAGATTTAAATACATATATAATGATATATAATGATATATAATGATCGCCATTAACGATTCATTAAAAAGTTGCGGTATCTCATTATGTGACTTTTGATATTTTCGAGTGTAACATAATCGATTCTCGTTTTTTTTTCTCCGGATACTTAAATCGTCGTTAGCATTTTATGTGAATGCGGTGTGTCATATGAAACACACCAGGTATTTATGACATGTGATAACTTAAAATATCAAAACTTCTCGTTAAATATTAAAATGTAAACAAAATAGAGAAATACGATCAATTTTGAAGAGAAATTAAATAAGAGGAAACATGCAGAAATGGCTTTTTCGGTAATTGGCTTCCATATATATATGCAGTAAACAAAATAGCTACATTATTATATCGTAGCTACAATTACACGGAACAGATATACCGTCATTCAATATCCGGTTTCGAAATCAATATACTCATATGCTAATAAATCCATAGTAAACAGGCTGTCATATAAGTCCGCAATATCGCGTGCGATATAGTCGGGACGAGCCTTCAATTTTCAATTGACATGTATTTAAAGAGCTTCTCTGTCCACGACATTCCCTTTAACAAGTAACACGTTGAATTAAAAGATTCGATGAACGCGATTTAAAAATCCGAAATATCTCAAAGGTATACGCAACGTACGCTTTTAAGAAAATGACGTCATCACATAAGAAAAATACAGGTTCATTCGACACACCAATATTGTTATCTTATTATCTTAATCGTTTTTAAAAGGCATCTTCGAGAATATTTCTCTCATACGATCACATTTATTTATATTTCGCATCTTGTTTTTTTTTCTCGTCGAGAAAAATCTAATCGATTCGATTATACGTAAAAACGGGAAATTTATTGCGTTTTTCAATTGCGGTTTGCACCGACATGCGTATTATTACCAACTTCTCATTGAATATTCGTGTTTTGACATGTATTACGTCTCCCCGGGGAGAACGACAAAGGTCGCAAGTCACCGCGTTTATCATCCCCGAAATATCTCTATTACAACGCGCAAGTTCGGCACGAGCCGTGTTCGTTCGCACGATGCAACAATTCCGGACGTTCTTTCACGCGCGGACGTTTGACACCGGCCGCAATGAGAAGGTCAAAGGTCACTACACCACGGTCGTACTCCGAAACGAAGCTAAATGGCGCCCGCAGTTGGTCGCTCTCTCGCACGGCAGGCGGTAGTGAATGAATGACGGAACAGAGTGAACGCGATATGTACCTGCGAACCCTCGTCGTTCCCTTTGTCGTTTTAAAGAGGCAATAAGTAAAAGCATCTGCCGACACGGGACAAACAGAAACCGGATCGGATGTCAACAATGATACTTTATTTATAGCGTGTAATTAATGACGTTTGCCGATCATCACGTTTACCTCACACGACAATTCACCGCACGAAATGAATAGAATTTATTTTGTGTATACTTTATTTAATTCCGCGGCTTTTTAAGTAAAAAAAAAAAAAAAAAAACAAGCTCGATTTTGTTTCTTATCTTCATTCCGGCCTTTTAAAAACGCGTTGTTTGTACGATGCGATATTTGATCTCTCTTACCTGTTGCCAATGATCCTCGAGCGACGGCTGGGCCGAGAAGCATCCGGTGTCGTGTATGTCCTGCACCTCCCGAAAAATATTACCGCTCGGTAGAAGCGTATCCTCCATGGCTACGCCGCGCGACTACGAGAGTCCTTCCGCGTCTGTTCTCCGCTTCGGCGTCCTCCTGCAGGTGCCGCGCGAGACGCGAAAGCCAAAGCGTACAACCGAAACCGGATAAATATATATATGTATATATATATATATATATATATATATATATATATATATATATATATATATATATATATAT
>QVNW01003660.1:0-17064 GCA_014825475.1 Pseudomyrmex flavicornis
AATGTAATATTGCAATGGAAAAACAATATTACTGTGATATTGCAGTAATATTATGTGCTTTGTGGGTATTCATTTAGCATTGTACTAAAAAGATAATTTCTTTTTAGCAGCATCTCAGCATGTACTTTTATTTCCTACCTGTTCTTCAGATAGCACTTCTTTAGAAAACAAAATATCTGGTTTATCTTTTTGGGGGTTTTTTTATTCTTTAAGATTTTTTATTTTTCATATTACTACTCTTTCACATAATAACTTTTCTTTCATATTATATAATTTTTATTACATAAGTTTTTGTTACCTAGTTTTTGTTACAGGTTTTTGTTGTAGATACTGAAATATATAAACACTTTTATAGGCAATTTTGCACTTTAAGCACATTTCTTTTTTGATTCATTCTTTCCAAAAGTTCAAATTCTTCATTATCGTTTTCAGACAACGATGATAAATCTATTAGCTCTCTCGCTATGAATGCTACTGCTGATAATAAATTTCTTCTAGTTTCCATTTTATTCAATGCTAGTACACTTGACTTAAAAAAGATTAGAAAGATGCGTAGAAAACGCTATGATACCGCGCTACTGTTTTATGCAGCTCATTATCGCTAACGCTTTATTGACTCTCCGAACAGATCTCGCAGCGTTTGCGTTTACAACGAACTCTCCGAAGCAGCCTAAGAGGCGATTTTTGGCGATCGTTTGGTATATGTACTAAACGATCGCCAAAACTCGCCTAAGGTAAGGTGTAACATTGCGCATAATGGCTGCGGCTTACTCAGACAGTTTCTCCAAATTTGGGTTCAAATACATCTACATAATTAGATCCTTTTGCATGCTTCCAGCCATTTGTCGGCGAAAATTTGCTTCTTTTGGGAAGCGAAAGAATCGGATTTTTTTATTATACGAGTCATTACAACTCGTACAATTTTTTTTACAAAACACGCAGACATGCTTTCTCACTGACATAATATGTTTCACAAAGACACTCTATATAGAAGTCATATTACAGTAGTGTTGAGAAGGAAGATTCGGTACTTCTGGTGAAAGAACTTTCTTATTTGAATCTTGAAAACGTTTTTATTACTATTTTCTTCTTACAATGTTCTTTTTCCTTTATACGGCTGTCTCACTGCGGTAAACTTTCCGACTTGCGGAGCCACACAGTGAGTTAGCAGTCAAATCACAGTTTGTCCTGTCTCGATCTCGCGGTCGATTTATAGTAATCGATCGCGCTGATCCAGCAGGCAACCGGCCCTAGCAACGGCCGTGCCGGTTACAGGTGCCGCCGTCGACACTTGTCGCGTTGCACTTTTGACAATGCGGCGATGTGTCATTCTCCATGGCAACCAACAGTTCTTCTAAGAATTGTTGGTGTCCTTCAACCTTACTTGGGTCATTGAACAACGATAGTGATGGTTTATCACATTGCTCAATGGCCCAACTTCCTTATCCTTTACTTTTCACTTAATCTAACTTATTATTTCACAACATTTTCTCCTCTTCCGGGAAAAAGAGAAATGTACGCGAGAACATTTTCTGTTTCTTAATTCCTTAATTTACTCTTGAACTACGTACTACAACTGTGTCCCTTTTACAGTACATTGTTACTAATATTAACTTACTAATATTAACTTACTAATATTAACTAATATTAACTTACAATGCTGCTGTCTCGGCGTTTTGCGCATGTATGCAGCCCCGTCGCTTACTGCGTTTTTCCGCGTTCCGTAATTCTACGGCGATCCGTGCTAATTCTTTTTTCTCTTTCCGTTTGATTATTTTATAAATTATTACTATTACAACTATTACTATAATTGTTGCGCCTGACGAAGATTTTCATAAAACAAAATACTATCTATTTCATCCATTAATTCTGTTAACTCTGTTTGTAGTTTTCTGGTTTGCGTTTTATTTTTCGTCACGCTCTCTAACATTATCGGGTTACTATTAGATACGCGATCTATTGTCTTTATTGCCGAAAGATTAAACCGTGGCAAATATGTATTGATTCGCGCACCATTCACTACGTTAGTATGAATTGTTATAGTAGAAGTCATTAGTTTACATTTTTCCGACAATTCTATTTCTCCGACTTCGTTCACAGTTTTAGTCTGTTCTTTTTTATTTTCACATGATATCAATACTGATTTGTTTTTCAACGTCGAGTACAACTATACGCGTGCCTTTTCTAATTTTATCCAGATTGTATGGTTCGTAATTACAGTTTCTTCCTTACAGCTAGAAAAATTTTCTGAATCGCTAACATACACTTGCACCTCGCATGCGTCTGTGTGTATTTTGTATATTGATTCCACATTTTCGCAGATGTAATTATCATTTACATTTTTACATTGTTCTATCTGGCTTCTCGTTATTAAAGAGTAAGTCTGTCTGTTTTCGTCCACCGCGATCATTCGATTTTTGATCTGCGCTACGGTGAACACGTTATCGTCGTGTACCGTGCAAGGGTACCACTCTTAATATGTTATACTCTACGGGAGTTACTAACGGAAATCTAACTACGGTATACACGTTTGCGTTACTACAATACACGCCGACCGTTACATATTCTTTTATCGTCAGCCAATTTTCAAAAGACACGGCAAAGGGGAAGTGCAGTCCGTGGGTAGACCAATTATTTGCGTCCCGGAGACTTTTTAATATTAATTCACGGAGCACCATCTCTAACTGCGCGAATTTTGTTTGTACATCTGTGACGTACCCCATGACGCTCTCTGCGTCATGTTCCAACTCCGTTATTATGCTGCCTAGTTCCATTAAATACTCGCTTAGTTGCGCGTAGCTATCTACCTTTTTCGTTATTTCCGTTATCGCGTCTTTTAATTTGTTTTTATTTCTCTCCACGACTTCCTCTATGTTTTCCATGTGAGCGATAGTTGCATTTACTACCTGCAACTGATTTTTGATTACATGCTGCGTTACAGCCTGTTTCTTGTTTAACAATTCTACTTGCTCCGAAATTCGTTTTTCGTCCTCAGCATCCATTGTGCCGAACAAAACTTTCGCGACAGAACCTACCGCATTGATTAATCCTCTTCGATGACGCGTTAGTGCACCCACTATGGTTCTTATATGTTTTATTACTTTTTCTACTTTTTGCAACCTTTGTCGTAAATCCGCGGCAAAACCTTCACATAGTTCCCTATTTTTTCGCGTTATTGTTGTGTTTTTGCATGCTTTGGTTGTGTACTCTAATAAGTGTTTTGTTTGTTCCGTTCTTGTGTACACCGTGGATACGTCTAATCTTACTACTAGTTTCCACTTTTCAATAGCGTGGAGCATCGACCCGTATTTTTCATAATACATGCTGGGGTTGTGTTAAAATCTTCTTATGTGATACCCTGGATCTTCTGTATTTATTACTCCGCGCGACGCATAAGGTAAGTACTACTTTTATTAATAACATTCTCCTGTAATCAAAACGTTTTATATTATATCTTCTTTCTGTTCCGCGAACGGTGTCGCCTAACAGGTGGAACCGCGAGCGTTGGTCTTACTTCGAGTTTGCTCTTTCTGTAATCTAAACTTTTTTTTATCGCTTATACTAATTCTAAGACCTTATACTTGAGATGCCTCGCGACTGTCTTTTGTTCTTCGGGGCGCGGAGCACCAGTTCTCTGCAAACCATCGTCGAGTTCTCTACGGTGTTTTTATCGTGTACTCTGTGGTACCCTCTGCCAAGTGTGAGCGTCTCTGTTTTAGTTCTGGTAAAATTCACAAGTGTTCCCTCTTTTACTGGAAAATATTTTTAGTGCGTCACCGTCCCACATGCACACTCCTATGCGATTTGTGCGCCCTTTCTGAGGACCCGCTGTTCTCGGTGTCCTCCGACAAGGAAGACCACAGTCCCGAGCATTCTGCGACGCCTCGCACGCCCGAGGGACCGCCGCCAACACTACCGAGTTCACCGGAGGTGGTGTTCTTCTGCTTACGACCGCCGCCGCCTGTCTCTCCCGACCCGGAGTCTTCCACTTTTCGATCTGTATTTCGGCGAGGTTTCGTCTTGAGACTGTTTCTGGCCGTTGAGGAGCAAAGCGACGAGGATGACGTGGTGTGCCTGGGGCTCTCTCCCCGCGTCACGCCGCCTCTCATTACTCTCTCGGACTCGGAGTGATGGTGACTATTTCTTTTTAATTTTTTATAAAGGTTTTATAAATTTTCAACCTATTGACGTGCACATTCTGCGTGCACCGTCCCATTTTGATTGTGTATGTCACGTCTGATACTTTCGCGACTATTACATAGGGTCCTACCCATTTCGATTCTAGCTTCTTTGATCTATCTCTTCTTATTCATCGAAAAGCAGAGCTTTATCCCCTTTCTTGAACGCTGCTTGCTTTGTTTTTTTGTCATAATAGCGTTTAGCTTTCTCCTTTCTTTCTTTAAGTTTCTTTCGCGCTACGCGATTTGCTTGTAGTCTTTCTTTCAATTCCTGCGCGTAATTTTCCAGATTATACTGCATTGACGGTGATTTAGCTAGTCGGTAACTCCGCGCATCTTCCGTACACTAACTCGAAGAGTGTATATCTTGTTGCTGTATGTGGTGTCGTATTGTACGCGAACATTGCGTACGGCACTCACTCGTCCCAATCCGTCTGATCCTCGTTCACATAATGCCGTATATACTCGGCCAACGTTTTGTGTGATCGTTCTAACGCGCCGTTACTTTCTGGATGATAAGCCGTTATCTGTATTTTATTTATTCGGAGTAACTTACAAACGTTTTTAAATAACTCGCTCACAAAGTTAGTCCCTCTATCCGTTAAAATCCTCTCCGGAATTCCATGTTCACATACGATTTTCGTCGCGAACTCTTTTGCTATCGTCGCGGCCTCTTGGTTCGGAACGGATATCGTCTTAATAAACTTCGTGAGACCATCCTGAAAGGTCAGCAGATATTTATTTCCGCTGTTCGTTATCGGGGTTCAAAGGGTTTTTTCGGTGTGTCAATTATCATTAACGGTACTTTTATTTTCCGTGACAGCTTATTCTTTTGACAAGATTCACATTTCGAGATATACTTTTCTACATCGCTCGTTAGCTTAGTCCAAGTGTATTTCATGCGTATTCTTTTTATCGTACGTGTTACTTTTTGATGTGCGCCCACCGGTGAATCATGATACTCGTACAGTCTTTTTCTCTCTTCATCTGTCTTTTTTCCTCTTCAGTGAGTTCTTGCCTCTCACTTATATCTTCTCCTGCTTTCTCGCTCTTCTTCGCTTCTGCTTTATCGCTCTTCTTCGCTTTGCACGTGTACACTTCTGCGGGAATTCTACTTAGCGCGTCCGCGTTTGTTTCGCTTTCCCTCTCGTATGCATGATCTCGTAATCATATTCTTCTAATTTTAAACGCCATCGCACGAGTCGTGATTCGGGATCCTTCACGTTAAAAAGCCATATCAGCGCCTTATGATCGGTGACAATCTTAAACTTTGTTCCGTATAAATAAGGTCTGAAGTGCTTCACTGCCTATACTATTGCAAGTAGTTCTTTTTCCGTCGTGCTGTAGTTCCGCTCGGCTTTATTCAGTACGCAGCTCGCGTATGCAATCGGCCGGTCCTGACCTACCGCACCTTGCGATAGCACCGCGCCGACCGCGTAACCTGACGCGTCGATTGTGACAACGAACTCTATCGAAATCCGGATAAGCGAGTAGCGGTGCGCTAATTAATTTCTCCTTTAAACTTTCAAATGCTTGTTGTTGCTCGGTCCCCCATTCAAACGCTATTTCTTTTTGTAACAATTTCGTTAACGGCTTTGCTATCTTCGAGAACTGTCCTATAAATTTTCTATAGTACCCCGCCAAACCTAATCTAAATGCTTGTATGTCTCTAACTTTCTTCGGTACCGGAAATTTCTTGACCGCTTCTATCTTTGACGAGTCCGATGATATTCCGTTCTCAGTTATTACGTGTCCCAGATATTTGACTTCTTTGCGAAAAAATTTGCACTTATCCGGCTGCAGTTTTAGGTTATACTTTCATAATCTTTCGAGAACTTCTCGCAATCGCTTGCTGTGCTCTTGCAGGCTCGCACCGTGTATCACAATGTCGTCGAGATACACAAAACATTTTATACCTTGCAATCCCATCAAGATCGAATTCATTAATCTCTGGAATATTGCCGGCGCATTTTTCAATCCAAAAGGCATTCTATTATATTCGTAATGGCCGTGTGGCGTTGAAAACGCCGTCTTGCATTTGTCTTCTTCATCCATTGATATCTGATGGTACCCGAATGCGCCAGATCTAACGTGGAAAAATACTTCGCGTTTCCTAGCTGGTCTAATATTTCTGCGATATTCGGCAACGGAAAAGAATCGCTTATGGTTGCCTTATTTAACCGCCGGAAATCCACGACTATTCTCAATTTTCTCACACCAGATGCTTCTATTTTCTTTAGGAACGACCAACAATGGCGCATTCTACTGGCTCTCACTGTCGCGTATTATTTCGTTGTTCAGCATTTCTTTAACTTGTCGTTCTACCTCTTGCTTGTGCTTGTGCGGCAACCTGTATGGTTTAACATTTATCGGAGCAATATCAGTTTTCACAGGTATTGTGTGCTTTACTGCGTTTGTTTTGGTCAATGGCTCCCCTGAAATAAAATACATCCTGATATTCCTCGCATATTTCATAAAGAGTTTCTCTTTCCTCTTGGTTTAAATGTTCTGTTCGCAGTGCTTCTCTCACTCTTTCGCGACGCGCTGACTTCTCCGCTTTCATGCTTACGTTTGTCACTTCGTTTTTCATCTCGCTCTCTTCTTCCAATGTTTCTAGCTTAACGTACGGAGTGCTTATCTTTACTGTCTCTTCCGTGGTGTTTATTATGCTCACGCGACAGAAATTTTTGTTCGGTTGCACCAGGCAACTTCCTGGTTGCGTCTCCCCTCCTTGCACGATACCGATTTGATTACTATCTGTCACTGCTTGTATGATAGTTTCACTTCGAGGTTTCAACTCTATAGTCTTAGATGTAATCGCAACGTATTTTTTCCAAGCGAGAGTTTTCTCGCATATTATAATCATGTTTGGCATTATACTTTGTAATAAAATCGTTTCATAAAATACCTTGATAGCTAACTGGAAAATCGTCTCTCATGACGTAAATTGGATATTTGATTTCCCTATCTTTCAATTGTATTGTTGCTACAATTCTTTCCATCACGCATGCCTGATGTCCTGTGACACTTGTCAGCTTCATTTCTGTCTTTTTTGCTAGAGTCTTTCCCTTTAGGTATTTTTCCTTAATTAACGACACCGTGGCTCCAGTGTCATAGAGTAATTCCGCTTCGCCGGTCTTTGTCTCTCTTATCGGCACGGTGACTATATTCAAATCCGCTTGCACAACATTTAGCTCGGCTATCCGCAGTTCTGCTATCGACACAGATTTTTTCCTTTTTCCGTTGTCTTCCTCGTCACTCGATGACTCGCTATTGTCACTTCGGCTTTTTTTCGTATTTTTTGCTGCCTGTATTGCTTTTACAGCTCCTTTTTTATTTTTCCTGCCGTTCAGTGACCAGCAATTTTCTTTGACATGTTCCGTCTTTTTGCAATAACTGCACGTCTTCTCTATCGCATTCACTCTTCCGTTGCTCGACTTTGGCAATGCCATTTTTCCAGATCGGCACTCTCTTCCGTAGTGTCCGATCTTTCCGCACTTGTAGCATTTATAATTTCTACTATTGTTACGCGTTTGCATCGGCGCGCGGCTTCTCGACCTTGTTCCTGCAGCCTTTTCTTCCGCGCTTGCTCCCGTTATCGCTTCCTGAAGTGTGGCATAACTTCGCGACCGTACGATTAATTTTAACTCTTCGCGTAATCCTATCTGATATTGGTGCAATGCTTGTTCTTTAATCGTTTCCAAGATTGTACATTTCTGTTCCGTTGTATGTGCTTTTTCCTCGATCATGGATTCGTAAAGTTCCATGGCGAGTTGATTCATGCGTTGCCCGTAATTTAATACGCTTTCCTCGTACTTCTGTTTCATCGAGTTAAATTCTATTTTTAATTCAGTTGTACCTTTCTTAGCCGAGTACGTATTTTCTACTTCGGTTTTTAATTGCTCGAAACTACAAATATCTTGCGTCTCGAAATCTAGTAACGCTTACCCTTTCAGCTTAGTGTACAATATCGCTTCCAGTAGAACCCCTTCGTCAACCGGATCGATGCTTTTCATTGCATACGTGCATGCGCTTAAAAATTCGCGTAATTGGGGCTGCGACTTTCCATCAAACACCGGTACCATGGCACGCGCCTCCTTTAATGACATGTACTCGTTTGAACGTGTGGTCTAGTTATGAACATCTGTGATCGTTCGTCCATACGTTACATCCAATGCGTTATCGCGCTCTCGGATTACCCCGTCGTCGTCGGCTCGCGCCAATGTGTGCGCGCATCACGTCCCCGGGCGTACGTTACTCTCTCGTGCCCGCCGTTCGCTTGGCCCGTCGTCGCGTCTCGTCATCTGAGTACTCATTACCTCAAGACAACGTAATATTTGTTACAGCATCATTTCCGTAGATTTGGGATTTCGTCCGCTCGTTCCCGCGACCCCCGACCCGCGATATTCCCTGTGACTAGTTCGCGGCGCATCCTATTGATCTCCCGCTCAATATCCTCGTGCGCCTGCTCTATCACCCGTTTATCCTATACTTGCTCTATCGCGTCGGGATCCATTGCGGTTTTACAAAACAGCTTGCTCTCGTACGAAACTAAAGAAGATCTACCGCTTTGAGTACCACTGCTCAGAGTTCCACCGTTCTCGACTTCTTCGCGATCCGCTACGTCTTTATAAATGTCCGGCGATGCTACCGTCTAAATCAAACGAAAATTCTCTTTCTACGACAACGTTTGGATACAAATTTCTATTTTCCGTGCTATCTTGCTCTGACAGACTTCGCCTACTTTCACCTGGTTCCTGATATAATGCCGCTGGTGCAGTTCTCGGTTCCTGCACCGGTGACAAACTTCTAAACGTTCTATTAACTCGTTCGGACTGTACTCCGCATCGTCGCAATCGTCATTTGTTAAACATGTGTGCTACTCGCGTGTCTACAAAAATTTATGCTTTGACTTACAGTAGTTGATCCATATCTCCGCTTACAGTAGTCGTATCTGTCGTCGTGCCGCTGACTCAGTTTCCCCTCGCGTTGACGCTGCCGCTGCTTCGCTGCTTCGCTGCTACCGCTATCTCTGCTTAGCTGCTATCTCTGCTTTGATGCCGCTTTCTGGATGCTTGCTCCGGTCCTCTCGTTCGTGGCCCGAATTTGCCTTTGCTGTCCTTGTTCTTTTTTTTTTCTACCGCTGTTCAGCCGCTTTTCTAATTCTTTTATGTCACTGCCCGCTGCTTTGGTTGCGTTAGGTCAGTGTTGTCGTGTAACTCGAGACTGTGAGTTCGCAGCGTCTTTTTTTTCTCTTTCAGACTCGTTGTTCGCAAGACACTTCTTTAACAACTGCTTTCGTTTCCTTTTTGTTGCAGGAGCCGAGGATCAATGACGTGGTCCCTCCACGTATATTTATACACATACGTATATTCTTTTTAAATATATACTTTCGACGCTAGAACTTTGTCGTTCTTTTCTTTTGTTTTTCTTACTCAGCGTCCGTTTCCTTAATCTCGATCCAACCGGAACCTCTTGCAGAGTCTCGCCTCGGTAGTTGGTTTATGAATCCCACCGCTGCCACCAAAATTTGTTGGGAGTCGAGGGAAGATTCGGTACTTCTGGTGAAAGAACTTCCTTATTTGAACCTTGAGAACGTCTTTATTACTATTTTCTTTCTACAATGTTCCTTTTCCTTTACACAGCTGTCTCACTGCAGTAAATGCTCCGGCTTGCGGAGCGTTTACACAGTGAGTTTACGTCACACAGTGAGTTAGTCAAATCACAGTCTGTCCTGTCTCGATCCCGCGGTCGATTTATAGTCATCGATCGCGCTGATCCAGCAGGCCACCGGCTCTAGCAATGGCCGGTGCCGGTTGCAGGTGCCGCCGTCGACACTTGCCGCGTTGCACTTTTGACAATGCGGCGATGTGTCATTCTCCGTGGCAACCAACAGTTCTTCTAAGAATTGTTGGTGTCTTTCAACCTTACTTGGGTCATTAAACAACGATAGTGATGGTTTATCACATTGCTCAATAGCCCAACTTCTTTATCCTTTACTTTTGACTTAATCTAACTTGTGAAATTATTTCACAACAGTAGACTCTTGCTATAGATCCGCTTAGTCTTTCGTTATAGATCCGCTTTTCTCTTCACACGTACTTCCACACACACATAAATTAGGGTGCGATTCCATGCACTGTTATTTTTCGCGTTACGCGTAACCAATCAGAGAAATTACATGTTTTATAGTACGTGAAATTGAATGTCCTGATTGGTTACGCGGTACACGTTACGCGGAAAATAACAGTGCATGGGATCGCACCCTTACTCTTCTACCATGTCTGCCCGCGCGGAGTCGTAGGGAGCGGCGATTTTACTCTGCCGCTCCCTACCATGCTGAATAGTCTCGTGCATCGTGCTTGATCATGCCTGATCGAGGCGTGGAGAGGGCTTTCGCTATAGATCCGTTTCTGAGAATTTTCCGCTCCTACAGTGGATCTATAGCGAGAGTTTATGTACAAGCATTTGGACTCAAATCTGATTGGTTGGCTACTGCGCATCTACGGAATGTAACACTTTATTTTATTACACTATGGGCACAGTATCATAGCGAACTTTCCCGCATTTAAGCTTCACTTTCCTCGCCCATTAACCAAGTTTAAACTCCGTCTCTATATTTCTATTCCCATAAATTTAACTTAAACTTAACCTAAACCGAAACATAACGTAACCCTAACCTAAATCTAATCCAAATCTAACCCTAATCTAACCTAACCTAACTTAACCTAACTTAACCTAAAGATACCTTTTCATATACGCAGCACGCTGCGGCAGCAAACGTCACGTGATCCAAATGTTTTAAAACTGCTTCCGCTACTTTATCTCATTTGATGCCATTTTCTGCGTTAAGTTGATGGAAGTTCATGTAGTATTATTGCACATAAAATTCCATCAACATAACGCAGAGAAATAGCATCGAATGAGATATAATAGCAGAAGCAGTTCTAGACAATTTGAGTCACGTGACGTTTGCTGCCGCAGCGTGTTATATAAAAAGATATAGCTTTAAGAGTAGCCTAAATCTGTTTTTTCCATTTGTGATTCTTGTTAGAAATAATAACTATGTAATACTAACTATACAACATCTGAAAATAAAAGTGACCTGTGAGATGTGTAACTTTTTATGTTGTATATTCATAATTATCATTATATTTATGATGTATAGTAATTACTTAAATTAAGTGCCGATCAAAACTTGAAACTAATTTAAAATGTGTGCGATTCTACTCGTGTCCGATCAGTACTCATGTTCGATTAAATTCGTTATGTGTCTATTTCTTGTCGTGTCTGACTGTGTATGTCCAATTGACACACCTTGCCGTATCCGTTTTATTTTGTATGCATCTAGATCTTTTCCAATAAAAATGCAGTATTGCGCAGACGCAAGCGCTGCTTGTTGAAAGAGAATGCTACACTGAGTTCAAAGAGATAAGATAATTCTATTGCGCATAAAGGAAAAAAAGCTGGCAAAGTGAGGATAGCGTTGCGCGTGGGATTGGCGGGATACTCGCTGGCAGCCAATAATTGTAAAGTGGGAAGGCTGTCTAATAAGAGAGATGCGCGAAACGAACGAGTTTTCGTCCATCCGGTTTTTCTTCTATCTTTGAACTCAGTGTATATTATCACATATATCCATGGCACATATCCTGCTCGCTAAAACTGCTGTATATCCCAAACTAGAATATACAAAAACTAGCTGAATAAAAAATACGAGAACTAAGTGTTTGTAATTTGCTCTATTCCATTCCTCACTATTCTTTTACAGTTACTATTCTTTTACAATTATATTACAAAATACCACTAAATCTTTTACAAATCTTATCTAGGAGTAATTATTTTACGTAATAATGGTTGCTTTACTTATCATGCTGACGAATTAACTAAACTGACTAATGATTTTATTAAAAATAAGAAGCTGAAATTTCAATAGAATACTAATGTAACATAAAAACAAAGTAATTGCGCGTAAATTACTATTTTTTTATTTTCTGATTTATAAGGCATAAAATCCGGCACGGCGCAAATACCGGAGTTACATTATTAGCTTACATAACGTATATTAGTTTTATATTAAAAAATATGAATTGAATTAATATCTCTTGTATGTCAAACTGCAGGATTTTAATGTATTTTTTTTAAATTATTCTAAATGGAGTTTTTTTCTGATAAGAGCGATCGAAACAGATGTTGCAGATATGCTAGTCAATCGATTTCGATCAACAAGAAGAAAGTTCAGACTTCCCAACTTAATTGGTGATAATTTTCAGAGAAAAATATACCTGGAGAATCATAGTGCTGACCACGATGCCAGCGACAGGTACGAGATTTAATTCTAGCCACTCCTCACCAGCTCTCAGACAACCGCGCTCGAATATACTCCTCTCTCCCGTCTGCGTTGAGAATAGATAAATAAAAATGATTGAAAACACCGGTGCGCGTACACACACACACCCACGCAAACAAAGAATTATCCGAGTATAACAATTCTCTATCTATCCCTATCTTATAGACGTTTTAACATACGATGAATATATTTCTCACTTCACATTTACTCCAACTATATTTATTTAAACACGGTACACACACGCATTCGACGTTAATATATGTATCGACGATGTTTAATATGATGATTCGGAAAAAGTCTTTTTTCAACAATATTTACTTTGCGTTAAACCAGTTTGTAATATATCATGGCTCATTTAATGATTGCGCGTCCGGCAAAAAATATAATTAAGTGATGAAAGCGTAATTAGCAAGAGGGCGAGGCTCATGCCATTACACAGCGAGAGTAATATATCTACTCTTAAAGTAGGAGCTGGCATAAAAGTTCTTATCTCTCTTTTATCTTTACTTCTTCTCTTCACCTACCCTTCGTTTACTATTTTCTCTCTAATTAAGTTTCACGGTTTCTTGACCTGGATCTGCTTGTAGACATTGTGTAATCGCCCACGCAAACGCATAGCCTGCTCAAAACTACCTCCAAAGAACGATGCGCTTCTCGAATCAGGTTCTGCGCGATCTCGAAGACAAATTATTCGGTACTTTCTAAGAAGCACGTTCCACTTGATCTATTGTATTTTTCGAACAGTGAAGCGAGATGATGTAAGTTTTGACTCAAAAACAACGAAAACATCAAAATACTATTGAATACTACTTGAATAAAGTATGTAACTTTATAATGTTAATGAAAAATAAATGTGAGGATTTATGATGAAAAAACTTTAAGAAAGTGAAGAACTTAAAAAATAAATAAAATTGAAAATACTAAACAAAAACAAGTTAAAAAAAACAATTAATAGTATTTTATCTAAATAATGATATGAATTTTTTTAATCGTTTGTCATTAAAAAGTAAAAACGAAAATAAGATAATTTACTTACGTAACTAGGTTTTCTAACATCATAGCCGCATTGTTTATTCTTAATGATTTCCTGAAAGAAGTAAAAGGACCGCTTAATCTTTGATATAATTAATATAGCCGACGGGAAATAACTTTAAAAAAGTCACAACTGTACTAATTTAAACAATTACATTAGGTTTTCGCTTGCAACAACTAAAAGGCACGCCGCACGCTTCCCTCGAGCCGATGTCGCTCGATGAACAATTGAAATAATTATTGCGATCCCAATCCTTTGGACCTTCAATGCCGCAACATTGTAACTGTAAAAAAAAGATATATTTTATATATTTTATACGACACATTGAAACAATATTTATAATGCATATATTAACATAAACAATATACATAATATAATGCATATTTTTTAAGTTTTTAAGATGCATAGAATTTTTTCCTAGGCTAATTAAGTACGTTCAAATAATACTACAATAATTTCTCGCCGGAGTTAAAAAATAGAATAAAGAGAATATCACGATTTTAATTATTAATTAGAATGACGGAATTGCATGCGAGAGAGCCTCTTTTATCGCTTTGCTACAATTCAATTAATCAAATAATTCGATATCATTAAAAAATGGCAATTATATAAGCCAATATATAATATATAATAAATGAAAAAGAGAGAATAAGGAAGAAAAAACAAAGAAAAGAAAAAGTTCTGCGTTAAACAGCCAAAAGTAATAGGTATCAGGCGAATACTAGTAGACTAATTTAGTTTCAGATTTATTTTCAACGTCATTCGTGTTTTATTTAAATTATTTATTCAAAACGTTTCAATTTGAATCAAATCATTCATAATATAGAACACGAGTTTTGCGCAGAATATTCATACAAAATGCAAATGCGTCGACTTGAGATACAAAATACGCAACTTTCCGAATCTGTTGGATTTAATTATTATTTGCCCAATGTTGTCCATAGCAAAAGAAATCGAAAACGACGCAGTTTGTCACTGATTTCTATTTAATTACAATTTTACTCTTATTCCATTATTCCATTATTCTCCATATGTTTAAAGACTGATAAAGTAAATCTTTAAATACATCTTCACGCACACACACACACACACACAAAAAAAAGTAATAACTTCTTAATTTAATTTTTTATTCAAGATATATTTAGCGTTAAAAACTAATATGAAGTTATAATATCAAACGATGTAACGATTTTTTACGTAAAAGTTTGACTCAAATCTTTTATAGAGAGGTTTTTCTTGCTAACTGTTTCCAAATATACGTTTCTCCTAATACGTCTTGTATATTGATCGTATAGAGCGTCGACTGCACCGAGTGAACTAATTGATAAGATAGAATAGTGATGATAATACGCTCCACACTATATAAAGTCTAAGTATTAACCACATTTCATTAACCACTTATAAATGATATCATAACTTCTAACACAGCCAGACAATGCGATATATGGTAACTCGTGTCTCGGTGTTTCCCTGGCGTTGATAAAAATATAAATCACTTATTTTAAAATTATACATCTACAATATTTTTAAGTATTTACAAACTAAAAATATATGTAAACATATATAAATGTGTAAACTACTTATATATGTATAGTATATATACATATATTACAATTATATACATATATGTAATATATATTGCCATTTTTTTGTACAGTATATCGAAAAACTTATCTTTTCATGAAAAAGTGCTAAGCACACGCACAACACGTATTGTGTTAATTATATTTGAATTACTTTAAATTCCAACTCTAAACCTTTTTAGTTCTATAAAAGGAAAATTTTATGTAATTCTAAATAAAGTATTATTGTACATTAAAAGTATAAATAAAGTATAAATAAAGTATTATTGTACATTAAAGTATTATTGTACATTATGTAATACTTTTACAGAAAACTTAAAACAAATATTTCTATAAAATTGTTTTCTACAAAATCGTTCCTATAAAAGAACTGATATAATAACACAATAGCAACAACTAAGAAATCATACATATGTTATATAATAGTAGTATTTACTGGAAGAAGAGGAGAGGAAATAGACTTCACTTTGTGTGTAAAGTCTTAACTCCATATAAAATTGTATATTTATAGACACTTTTTGAAAATAAATGTAGTAATATGTAGACGGCTCCAGTGTTTATAAATAATAGGTGAAAGAAAATGACCAGTAGGAGTCCAAACACACAGTGTGCGTTAATAAATGAATATTTAATGAATATTCTGTTTATTCAAAGACAAACGTTTTGACCGTTTGGATGCGGTCTTTCTCAATGTGTCTACAATTAATCATATAAAAAAATTTAAAAAAATTAAAAAATAAAGTTGTATAATAGGTGTTAAAGAATCGATAACAAAGATGCGGTATGTCATTACTTACATATGGAAATATAATAAAATATAAATAACAGAGCTAGAATTGCGGCAATCAGATGTCAGTGCCTATATGAAACCTTCGAGCTGAAGCAATAACATCAGCACAACAACTATCAGAATTACAATATGCGGTGTGCTATCACTGCTTAATCCAGTATAAGAAGAGAGGAAAAACTACGTAATTAAGGCGAATCCTCATCTCTTATAATAAGCGGCAAATATGTTTTATCTAAATTGTCACCATCACTTTGCAAGTTGATACCACGAGGTTGTTTGTTAATATAAAACGCCTCAGAAACCAAACGCTTGAAATATGAAAGCTCAAGATCTAATATTTTGATGTTTTCCCAATCAAATTCATGAGATGCTTCTAATCTATGATCTGTTATTATCGATTTTTGCGAGGTGTTTCTCTTAATATGATTTCTACGTTCACTGATTCTAGTCTTAAGCAACCTTCTTGTTTGTCCAACTGGATCTATCCAATATAGAACTTCACAATCGCGGCAATCTATCTGATAGACTACATTAGAATTCGAAGTGTAAGGTAAAGGGTCTTTTTGCGCTTTAATAGAACTAGATAAATCGTTAACACCTTTGAATGCAAGTTTTGAATTACGATCCAACGGGAAGCAAGATACCAGTTGTTCTGAGAGCTCTTTAACATAAGGTACGGTAACCCATTTTTTTGTAATGTCAGTCGTTTCGTTAGTAACAAATTGTTTATAGTCATTATTTCTAAAAAAAGTTTTTTTTAAGTCGTGTTTTAAGGATATTAAAAATAAAGTCAATAGGGTAACCATTTTTGATTAAAATATGAAAAATAAGGTCAAAGTTCTCTTTATGAAAGCGAGGATTAGATAAGGAAAAAACCTTGTCAATCAAACAAGTGATAACTCCTCTTTTTTGGCTTATAGAATGGTGAGAATAAAAATTCAAGTAGCGATCAGAAGAGGTGGGCTTATGGAACCAATTATGAATCAGTGAACAATTTTCTTTAATAATAGTAACACCCTTACAGAAATTTATTACTGGTATAAAAAGTAATACCAACATCCCACAAGATGAATTCTTATTAGCGTTACGGTTAGTTTTTGATTCGACATACTTTGGTTTTAATAACAAGTATT
>QVNW01003663.1:0-20555 GCA_014825475.1 Pseudomyrmex flavicornis
GTGCGAAATAGTTTTTAATATATAAAGTAATAGACACTGTAATTCGAATTTATCTTAATAAATAAATTAATGAAGTTATCTTTATTTATCAAGATAGATCGGACGTGTAGTGTACATCTTGCGTAGAACACTTTCTTTTTTCCACATGTGAAATTTAAAAGATAATTACGTCAAAGTGTCTTTTGAAAAGTGATTGCGCAGAATGCGAGTTCGATTCCTGATCAAGATGTTTTCTTTACACTTGATTTTTAAATTATATAAGCGGAAAAAACGTTTTTATGAGATGTACCTATACTAAGAATTTTTTGTAGATTTTTGAAGTAATTTGTTTTATAATTTGTATTACTTTACACGTTAAAAAATGGTTAGTTCGTACCATGTTTATCTTTTTTCTAATGTACTTCTTTGAATATAATTCAACGCAGAGAGCAATATACACAGTAATGCTAATATAAACGTAAAACTTGTTCATACACAAGTACATAGCACATGCATACTTATATGTAAAAATTAAACAGAAAAAGTAATCAATTTAAGTATAAACAGGATTTACCATAATTTATAGATTAATAAAATTTATAGATTTTTTTATTGCATGCGGTAAAGTCTTTGATTTGACAGTATGTAGAAAATAAATAAAATATGTTGACAATTACTTTAGGGAAGAAATGACATCGCGCAGAATATACGCAACCGACGTAGGCGTTAACGCAAATTGCCAGAGTGTTCTCTCTTCGGCCGTTGTCCCGGCGAGTAAATGAGAGTCCCGGACAAAAAGAGAAAGAGTCAGAAACGACCTGTCCGATCGTTCGCTCTGGCACGTACAGTTCGTTGCATTAATTTGCATAGCACCGATGCTACGGGAAACGTGTCACTTCGTTGGCCCCGTGTTCGCACTCAAATTAATATACTTACTGGGCTGTACACGCACATCCGCTTGGATTTGCAAGAGAGATACAGCACGGAAGCTGGCAATTTAGTAAAGAAACCATAGTTGATTATAGCAATCGTTCGTTACTTCCGACGCGCGCGTGTTTTCTTTGATGCACATCTAGAGATAGTGATTCGTATTAATGACGCAATTATCAGAATTATATCGAAAAAAAGTCGTCAATGTATATCTATCTTCAATGTCTCAATATCAGCGAGCGAAACTTTAAATCGAAATTTCGTCATTATAAGTGTATATTTAGAAATATTGCACAAAATGTAGAGGTTTTTTCTGTAAATAATAAATAAATATTTTTTACAAATAAACGTATATACAAATGTTTTGAATATTGAACTATTATTATCAATCATGTAAAAAGAGAAATAATCGAAGATATCAAACAATTTCAATCATGTTTTCATACAATTGCAGATATAAGAAAGAAAGAAGAAAAGATTGTTAGAAAACACGAGTGTCTAACATAACGTCCATTCTTTCTCTCTCTCTTTCTATTCGTTGTTTATCTCGCTCTCTTGCGCATATCTGCGCGAGCTCGTCTTCAATTTCATGATTTATGACGACCGTTCTCTTCGTTAACGGGCGCATGATTGGCCGGCGCTTCAGCCGGGTGTTGTGAATACCGAATGGTGTAATAAATAGTGGTAGGTGTTAAGGTGTGTATTTAAATTTAGATAGGTATCGCGCGCGCCAAAGTAACGAGCTGCGGCCTGACCGATACTAAGTGACCCTAATGTCCGAGCCTAATCGGCACTAATACCGACCGTCCATATCTCTTCCACGTTCTCCACGAACGATCGGTGCGAGCTCGCGCGCACATCAAGCAACATTCCCGGGTAAACGAGAGACACATCGATACGTTAAAACACGTCGAAAGCTACAGGAATCGAGATATCCCCAGCTGTAGTTTTGTAAAATGTTAAGTAATTAATTCCTTCAACGATTTCTCGTTTCTCTTCCACTGTAAACTTCAATTTATCGTCGTCGTTCACATCGAGCAAACCGAGTCGCAACCTGCCTCGGAATTTTTAGCGTTCACGGAAAAAAAAATCAAGTTTCGCTATTACATGTACAGCGGGAGGAAAAAGAAATTGCTGCGCCTACTAAATTTGTTGTTTCACAAAACATTTTGTCAGCATAAAACAGCAGCAACTAATCTTCTGGCTCTATTTCCTTTTTTTTTCCGAATCATTAAATCAGCGGTGTATTTGCTTGCTACACAAAGTCTTATTTATCAGCGAAAGAATTTATTGCCGCATCTCGCGTAGCGGCCGCAGGTAATTCTATTCGCATATAATTAATAATTTATACGTGTAATTAATAACTTTGCGCAACAAGGCATTGTTCGCGTAAGGCGACCCCAGATTTACCGTGTATTTTCTTTGCTGGCGTATATCCTATATTCCGCGCGCTTCCCTAGGAAACTGGGTTGTCCCCGAAACCCTTTCTTATTACGGTGCAGGATTAATTCCGTCGAGGGTAATTTCGACCCAATTTACGACAAGCCCGAGAATACATCGCGAAACATCGTCGGCGATCTGCGCGGAGTTTCGAACCACGCGTTATAATCCATATGGCTCTCTTCCGACCGATTCGTCCTCTCGATCATTATTATGTGCGATTTGGCCAGTCGGCTAGGCTGTGTATGCGTGTGTTGTACGCGCGAAGCGACGGTGATTAATACCCATGACTATCGACCGTAATCCTCATTACGAGACACGGCAAGGGTGAACGCTGCCAGAAACGTTAGTCAAAGTGCATGACAATGCACGCACACGTGTATCGGAGACAACACGAGAGTGAGAGAAGGAGAGAATAGCGAGAGATATGTGATGGTCCGGTATTAGCGACGATTAGACTACGGACATTAGGATCACTTAACAGCCGGCGCTAGTAACGGGCAGTTGTCTCTCAGCCATCTGCATTCTGTCGCGCACGCGATTTCCGCGCAAACGTTTGAAATAACTTCGTTATCGATTGTCTAAAAGCTGAAATTCTAGGATAAGATTTAAAATCGCTTCGGAATTTTTTTTGCGTTATAGAAATAATTACCTCAACACTTGTTACAATTAGTATCATTTTATTAGATAAAATAACATACATATTTTTTTAAAAACTATTTTTAAAAGTAATTTATTTTTGATTTATTTTTAAGAATTTTATGAAAAGTAAAAATGCGAGCTTACCCGTGTGTTTTATACGACCGAAACTTTATTTTTTGTTTCTTACCCCCGGCCGGCTTCTCTACTTTCGCTCATCGGGCGCGCGCTTACGGGAATCTGGGGAGCGAAAGCGCGCGCGCACGTTATAACCGGTGGATTTATTTCTGTATAAAAGCGTGACTAAAAATCGTCGTATATCACCGCTCGCGCCGTGTTGCACATTCGCTTGTACGGCCCAACTGGGGCCGGTCGTCGTCGGTTCGCGGCTGGCCGAGAGCTAAGCCCCACCGAGCCGGTGGGGTTAAACCGCGAGTCGTTTGTCATGCTTTTTACTAATAAACCGGTAGCCGCGCTTTAATGCGACCCGGAGAGTTAGTCGTTGCCAACTTTGTCTTCAGCTTCGAGAACCGGTGAACGGAGACGCGCGGCGACGAAAAAGCGAATAAATCGAAGCTAACGAGTGTTACGCGAAGTTTCGTTCGCGGCGAATTTCTGCCGCGAATACAAATCGCACACTAGAGATTCAGCTTAATTGGCGCTCTCGTTGCAATTTCTTGGTTTTTTTTTCCCTCGTTCCTTCGCGCACTCGATTTTGTGATTAATCGACGTGAAGTTTGGGTCGGAGCTGCCAAACTGTTGGACCTCTGACCAACGTGCGTATACACACATCTATAATACATTTGGCTAAATGATCGAAGAATAATATATCGATCATTGTTTTATTTTACAGATGATGTTTGCAATGGTGATTTAGTAAAAGAAGAGAACTATATTAAAAGTGAGAAGAAAAAAGAACTATTCCGATCTTGTACCTTTTCTGCCTCGTGAGCTCGCTGTGTATCGTGTTCCCGCGATCGAATTTTAACGCGATACGTCGAAATCGATAAAACAACGTGCGCGTGCAAGATGAAAAAAATCGAACGGTAAATAATTGCGGCTGTCTGTACGATGGCATTGTTTTGTGGTAACAGAATACGGTTGCATTTCATTCCCGACGTGCACGCTTAGCGGGTAAACAAATGGCACTTCATAAACCGTCAGTCGCACGATACGATCGCGCTATTATTTATTGACCTTTCGAATTTACCGTCGCACAGACGCACTCGCGAAATTAGTTTGCCTTGAATTATCTTTCGACAAGCGCGCGGTCGAAATTATTGCGGCATTGAAATCCATTTTTCGTCGGTTGAAAAACCGACATGAGATATCCCCTCTATCCTTCCGAAATTTGACTTGTTTGTGATGATCGGACGCGCGACTATTGAAAATGCATCAAACTCACACCTACAACAAATGATGATCGATGAGAGACAGAAATGGACGACGAATGTTACGACCTGTACAATCTCGCTAAATAAAGTACCTGATTTTACGTGCGAAGCTAAAAAAAAAATTAGATATATAAATGTAACAGTAATAAATGGCCATAAAACTTTATGTATGACAATGGAATAAATCAGTGTCGTTAAATCGCATCACTTTCCTCTGAAAAATGAGAGTATTTTGCATGTTCTGCGGTTCAGCTTTCCATTTTCACCACGTATCGATCAATTGCGCCACTGAGAACGCCGCCCCCACAAAAATTTTTGAATTTCTACGGGGGCGAATCCGACGTTATATTGTCCCCGCTGGTAGTGGGCTGATGGTGGGTACAGACCCTCCGAAATCCGTTCCGCCCCATGTACGCGTTGCCGGACGTGAAATATAAGGCAATTTCATGAACCATTAAGAATGGAAGTTCATAAGTCGGCAGCACGTGTTTTCGGTGTTAACCCGGTGTAGAGAAGGCGAAATGAGATTTTTCGAAGGGCGGCCCCTTCTCGCTCAGCCGCACCTACCCTCGCCGCGGCATTGACGTATAACGGGTGGTGGTCGCGGTACAAAGAAGAAACGCGCGCGAGAAGCTCCGTCAGATTCTCGTAACAGTTCTCATTTTTCCTTCTTCACGGTGACAGGTCGAGAGTTTTATAGCGCAGTATCAAAGTTACAGATAGTACAAGATTTCTTCAAAAGATCATATGAGCGACATAATATTAAATCGGGAAAACAAATTATCTCGTTGATTTTCTCGAGATTTTTATGTATATATATTGAGAATTTTTACTGCAGTTTTTATTATTATTGAATATTAAATAATAATATAGAAATTATTTTTAGCGTAGTATCTTATACTCTCTCTCATTGGCGCTGTTTTCTATCTTTTTGTTTTCTACAAAGTGGAAAATCGTACATTTTAAGCATCAAAAGAGTAGCCAAAAGTGGCCTTGCCGGCTCGTACTTTTTTTCACACGAGCTTCTAGATTTCTCGGATGAAATAATTAAGAGAACCCGCCTTCTTTGCCGCCAGGGAATCCCACGATCAAGGAGAAAGAGAACCTTTCGATCCCTCTTTTCTCTCGTTTCAAACGACCGTGTTCTTACGACTTTCGTGTTGGCGAAGGTCGGAAGTGCGCGGCGGACGAAGGTGCTTTTATAATTTCACCCCTAATTTACTTTACAACGGGGCTAATAAAAAAAGAAACGCCGCGATATATTTATCAGACGAGCGAGAGCGGGACGAAGAAGTTGAGGGCTTTCTTGCTGATCTTCGAACACAACACACGTCGAACAAAGGGCGCACCCTTCGCCCTCTCTCTCTCTCTCTCTCTTCCTCTGCTTATCCTGCAACGCAGTCTCTTCTGCATAATGTTCCGCCGAGCTGACGTTAACTGCACCTGTTTTTCGTTTTTCTTTCTTTCTTTTTTTTTTTTTATTTTCTTTTTCCACTTATAACAGAATGCTAATTACACGCGTTCTTCGGAGGACGTGACGCGTACCAGAGTGGCAGATATATATATATATATATATCTTTTCAGGGGAAATTTTGAGACAAATCCATTTCACGATGTTCTATTTCAAAATAGATTTCTATGTTTATTTACGTAAGAGCTTTTAATTTTCTGATTTTATGCGAAACACACCCATGCGATTACGAGATATTTTTGCAAGAGGTTTTTTACGATTTTTTTATGACTAAATTTTATTAAAAAAAAGAGAGAGATCGTCTTTATACAACAGATTTATATTCCTTTATCTTCTCTTGTTGTTATTGTTAATACACTTCAATTACACTATTCGACGACGAAAAATAAATAAATCACATAACAACGCGCGCGTACATAATGAGCAACTGTGATGCGAGAATTAAATTTGATTCCGGAGCTCCTCTCATTTTCGGAGAATAAAAGCGCATCCCCAAAATCCTTTAATATCACCGCGGCGGGCCAGCCCGATTGCGCCACATTAATTAATCCGCGCGCAAGCTCTAAACGGCTCATTCATCCGCAACGACAACAAAAAGTCCGCCGCTCTTTCGCAATTACTCGCGATTACTCTCGTTTTGCCAATCGATGAGACATGCAACGCGCCGCGCAATTTTATTATTATGCGCCGCGCCCAAGCGCATGCACATGCGGCCCCGGCTGTGCGCCACGGTATATAATACGGAATTCCGATCGAGAGCGCCGCATTTGCGCGCGATAAAAATTAATTAACAGAAGCGCCGATGAACCCCGGGCTCCCCGGGCGCGGCGCGGAATATTTCGCGAATAATAAAATACCTGAGCGAGCGAAAGAGAGAGAGAGAGAGAGAGAGAAAACCGATCGTTAACGGAAGCTGCAAAGCGATCCGCCGCCGCAATGCAATAGCTTGAATGCATCCGCGCGCAAACACGCGTTCCAGCCGATAACGTCGAATTCTCCACTTCTCGTTTTCTTCTGTTTTTTTTTCTTTTTGTGGCGAATTTCGCACGGTAAATGGTATCCTAATTAATCCTCTTTTAAATCTGCCGTTGCGAGTACTTTTGTGAGAGACTCTGGTAGGTAATTATACCGGAAAAAAATCGCGAGTTAAAAAGAAAGATAAATAAAAAAATGCGAGAGTTCAACTTGATAAAGAGAAAGATTTATGTACTTAATATATAAAATATTTGTGAGATATTGCGTCGACGAAAAGTGAGAAAATAATCACTGGAAGCGTAGGCAGTAGCAATTTTTCTCGCTCAAAGTCACGGTGTCGCGAAGTTTAATCGCGCCGTTCGTAAAGTCGCGCGCGCGCTTTTGCTTTGTGTGACGCCCAGTAACAAAAGTCACGGTGATCACGTCACCCTTCTTCCCTTTCACGACGAGCCGTCAGAAAAGAATGCCGAGCAGGGGAAAAGGAAGAAAGAAGAAAAAACGTCCCCGGAACCATCCCCCGTCGTCGCTCTCGCGTCTCGAGTTACAACGTGGTCGCACTCGTTAAACATCCCTTCGACCCGGTCTCGTTTTTCGTCCCGGCCGCGCTGCCGTATTCGACGGGGCCGATGCGCGACAAAAGCGCAACCGGTAACAATAATGACGATGATAATAAGGAGCGACACCTTCCGAGGGAAGAAACCCTCTTGCGCGGAAAAGCCACGCATCCATTACCCCTTTCACACTCTTCTTTCACTGTCTCTTCTCAAGTCTACGTCGATGCCATTGAAAATAATATCGAGGGAAGAACGTTTGAATACGCCCAATAAAGAACAATGCGCGTATTTAACAAAGTTCCACAAGTGTCTCTTTTTTTTTTACGTCGCGTTTTCATCGGAAAATATAACAACGACATCGAGCTATTAAAATATTAAAAAAAAAAAAAAAAAAAAAAAAAAAAAAGTTGAAACACATAAAAAGACCGAAAGCGTATGAAACTTCCATTCGTGGTCAGAAAAACTGTCATTCATCCTTTGAGTGAAAGAGAATTTTAGTTGCCGGCTCAAATTACGCTGTCAACTCTTTTTTTCTCTCTCCTGTCGATGATGGTCACAACAGTCTGGAGGCGCTACGAACATTCGACATCTTGAGTGAAGATATCGCTCGTATCACCCTTCACTCGTTTTGTCCTTCTCTTTCTACTCTCAAGCGTATCACACACAAAACGAAGCAAAATATATGAACACGAACACACACAAACACACACACGATAAAATCGAAGATTCTTCTCGAATAAAGTGTCACTGGGGAGGGAGAAAGAGGGTGCAGACAGGGGGAAGACAGGAGAGAGGATTAGAAAACGAGAATGTGGAGGAAGGGGAAGATCGCCTCGAGGGCGACCCGTCCGTCTTCATTAGACCCTTCGTTCAAGGGACAGGTAAGAGAACCAGCAGGTTAAATCGCGCGCATTGTGTGCGTTTTATATACCGCGCGCGCTCTCTCTATACCGGGTGTAGCGCTTGCATGCATGTATAATTTTGCGCGCACAATGGGGCCGCGGCTGCCATTGTGCCAACAGGAGCTGTCTGTCAAAACTCGACGCGTCAACCGACGACGCGGCGCTACTATTTAAGAACCACTCCGATCGCCTCTGTTGCTCGAGCCGCATCGCAGAGAAACGACCGGATGCAGATATTCGCCGGATATCGCGTGACGGGACCTCACATCCACATGTACCTCACAACACGTGTGTTTATTGTATATTTTAATACTTGTTCCATTGAATGTATAAAAATCGGGATGTCCCACTTTTGGAAAATAAAATAATACATTTAATGCGTAATTTTGTTTGTTGTTTGCACAATAACACGTAGTTTATTTATATGTGTTTTATCTCGTTATTAGAGAACGCGGTCATAAAAATTAAAAATAGTATTTTAATTAAACGCTTTATTTAATATTCAATAGCGGACAAATTAAGCTTTGATAATGCGCAACTAATAGAAACAAGAAATTAGATTAAAATATATTTCAAGTGTATTGCCTCTCGCGATGAACTTTTTTTTATTTTGCGATTAAAAATAAACGTTTGCTCCGTGTGCTGAATGAATTCAATTAGAATATAATCGTATTACATCCCTCTCTCTTTATATACGTATACCTTTTTTCCGAGGTCATCTCCAGTATGGACTGCAACAAAGCAGCAGAAAAAAAACACGACCTCGCTGCTTTATGCATAGAAATAAAAAAAAAAAACGAAGAGAGAGATGACGAAACGCGGCGGATTCGAGCAGAAGTTCTAATTCGATCACGACGAATCGTCGGCCATCGTCGAGAAAATAAAAGGAGTTTCCGACAAAGGGGGTCCCGGCGCGCGTTGCTCGTGCGTGCACGGCCGTCGCTGATCGTTTGTGCTCGTACGTTAAACGTCCTGTCATCGTGGAGCCGCGCAAAAAGTGCCGGTCCAAGCTAAAAGGGTTGGCTGGGCTGGGTTGAATCGACGGTGGGAGCGAATCGGCCGCGAAAGATTGCCGGTGTGTGCCATTGACGTTCACCATCGACGAGAGCGCAGCATAGCCTCCCGTTAGCATCGTCGACGCGAAAGCAAAACCACGACGTCGCTATCTGTTCGTTCGCGACGAGAGCGGTTCGGTCAAGTTTTCGACTCAAACTGTATTGATGAGGTTGCTCGAACAATCTGACGAGACCGAATTTAACAGTAAATGTTGTTCTCTCTCTCTCTCTCTCTCTCTCTCTCTTTTCATAGCTTCGTATGCGAAGATAGTGTTTGGCGTAAACGCGAAATGAAAATTAGAGAAACGTTATTGTTCGAGCGATGCGTTTGATTTTGAATTTTATTCCACCGTCACATAACGAACGATCGCGTTCCACATCGATATGAGATGAGAATCAGACGGGTACATTTGAAGCTAAATGAACCGCTTGATCCTGAGTTTTATTTGTTCAATATGAGCTCTGAAATGAGCGGTCAGATGGGAGCGTTTAATGTTAAATGTACCATAAATGTGGATCATTTAATACCAAATGTGCGTTGCACATAAAAGGAATGTCGTGCGTACAGACGAGAAAATTTAATATAATCTGTTAGATTTTTATGTTTAAAGTGAATAATAGAAAAAAAACTTTTTTGTTCTTTGTAATTTGTAAACGAAAAAATAAACATTTTAAATTATATTTTTTCAAGTAGATTTAAAGATTTTTACGTATAAAGATAACATATTGAAAATCTCTGTTTTTTGGGGGGTTTTCTGGCTTTATTCTGCATTTGCCATTAAGCGAGAAAAAGACAGAAAGAGAGAGAGAAATGCATCGAAGCACGCAAAATGTATATTGCACGCTGTATCAAATGTCGATCGACCAGTTAAAGTGAATTTAACCCTTCACGAACCATGGCAAATCGACTACTGCATCGTGATTTTAATCTTTTCCGAATGACCGTAGTTTTTTATATCGCTATCGTGATTGTATATCACGGAATATTTTTCTGCTAACAAAATGAATTTTTTTACATTTAAATACTTTTTTGTTTTTCAAAAAAAAAATAATCTCAAAACTGAAAACGCTAATTGACAATTTCGATAGCTTGCCGTATTTTACATATAACTGCGCGATACTTTCTTTCTCACACAAAATGACGCGTTGGTTATCCCCGTTTCGAAGTGCGTTCTCATATAAATACACAAGTACGTAACGCGATATGTGAGTGAGAGACGAGACGCGGCTTGTACAAATCGGCGTGAGTCGTGACATGTTGACGTTTGAGAGATCGTAAGTTCCGTCTGTGAAAGGACGAACGGAAGCTAAACGCCGCCGCGTACGATTCGAGGAGCAAGTTTTGCAGACAGGATCGAGTCGTCGAGTGTATATCGACTCATGCATACGGTGGTGCGCGAGCGCAGGAAATGTATTCAGAGGTCGCATAACCTTCATCCGTGACGCGTTCGGGACGCCAGCTGGTTCATTTATCTTGCAGGAGCTCCTCTTCGTTCTGCTCTCTTCGTCTTTTTTTCCGAACTACTCTCGGCACGATGTCCCACGGCGTTCGAGATCTTTTTGTTCGTCGCTTCGGCGTCGCGCAACATGCAGTCTCTCATCGAGGTGATATCTTGTCTACCGATTGGCTTAATCGAGCACTCTTTCGGATCCAATTCAGGTCAAATGAGTACAACCTTACATCTGACATTATTACCAGCAATTATTCAATCGAGCAAAAAGACTTTTTACGAATTTGTGAACTTATTCTTAAAAGAGTATTCGATAATTACTTTTTCTGATAGACAAGGGATGTACTTGGAATTCTTTTTGTTTCTATATTATATAATTTCTATTTTATATAATGTTTTTCTCTACTTTATATAATTAATCCTCCTTGAACAGAAATTTATTTAGACTTCTTGTATCGAGCATTTAATTCTTTCGAAGTGGCCGAGTTACGACAAATTTCCGGAAACTATATATCCCCGACATTTTTCCGACACACTTCGGTTATTGCGATCGAGAAAACGAAATGACTTTTACACGTTCGTTATTTTCCTCCCTTTCGCCGACCTTCGATCGTAAAATTTTACGGCTATCTTCTTACCTTCTCGAGAGCTCCTCGCGGTGAAGTCGTGCGGATCGGTATCCGTGGAAAAAAAAAAGTTTTCAAATTCGCCCGTCATTATGGAACGCAACTCGACCGAGGGATGAATTTCGCGATTTATAGCCGCCGAACAGATCGTCGCCGGTGAAAACTTTCACTCTTGCGACCGACAACTCCTATACCTTTCTTCGACAGTACCAACTTCTTCTATTTCACGCTGGATGATGATGATAAAAAAATCACATCGCCTGCTCATGGGATTGAAATGTTTAAAAATGTAAGATTTTCGAAAATAAACTAAAAATTATAAAATTTTTTATATTATAATACACAATAATGATACATACGCAAATTATACACCATGTTTATTTATTTATTTTTTATTTAGAAATATAAGATAAAAAATTATAATTCAGAGCTTTGCGGAGGAAAAAACCTGCACCGCGTGCAGGTTTCGAAAGCGAAAATCGATTGTCTACCATTATCCTTTTACGATATCAGCGAATTATTCACGTGTGCATTAGCGGTCGCTCATTCAATAATCATCGCAAAATCCTCTTAGATGAAGCGACATCGAATGTTGCGACGCGGCGGTTGTTTTACCTCGGACGAGGGCGGGAGCCGCCGATTTTACGGCGCGCACCCTCGCGGACGATCCTCTCCCTTAATTATTCCGTGCGCGTAAGAGGCTTAACATTAGACACGTCCTTCCGAATCGGCGGAGAGCCGGCTTGGCGCCGCTCAAGTGCGTAATAACTCGACGTCGCCGGACATTGACACCCCTTCCTCGTCGTCGTCGTTGCTACGATTAAAGCATCGGGAAGAAAACGCCGAGAATGCATTTTTCGCTGTTCTCTAACACCTGTGCTTAATTTAATCCGCGTTCGACGACGGCGCTGTCACGCGTGAAATAAGAAGGCGGAGAGAAGAAAAAGAAAACCTTCGAAATGCAGCGCGGGAGGCTCGTTCTGGTGTAAAATTGCAAGGACGTAGTCGTTCTCCATTACGTAGTACAAGCTGAGAACAGCGTAAATTGATGTTACAAAGCTGAATATGAAGTGAATTCATGATAACCGCGAGTAATAACCATCTATTTTAGTGATTAAGTCGTACGTCAACAATATCTCCGCTAATTGAAAATCTTGCGGACTCGGTATTCGAGTATTGCAAGTTCGTGTGTTTGAAAAAGACATACTCTTTTCTTTCAAGCGCTTTTGCTTTTATGATAAAAATATTCTGAGAAATGAAGCACACGTGAAATATGACCGTAATTTCGATAATTGTGCGATATTCGAGAATAAAATCTCTTTTTTGCTCGTGAAATTTTCGACCCCGGGTGAAATCGCCCGGGGGTCAGTTGCAAAAGAAAATTAGGAATGGGCGAAGGAGTCGGTAAATGAAAATTTCGCGGCCGCACGCGAGTGCGCCCGTTTGCCGCTCCGTTAGTCGAGCGGGAGAAACGCGGCGGAATATTACGAAAGTTTTCCTTGCGTGTGGAATCGAAGGATCACATACTCACTCCACACGCGCGCGTCCATCCCTCCTTTTCGAAAGCGGAGCGAGAGTAGTAGTCGGGACCGCTGCTTCGAAATTTTTCGCGCTTTTAAAAGCGCGATTCTCCTTCTTCCTTTCACTCGATTCTCTGTTCCTCTCCCTCGTCGATTCCTCGACTAAAAAGTTTCCAGTGGAGGCGGCGGCGGCGGCGGCGGCTGCCGATTTCTCTATTCGTGTGATGAGAAGGGGATCGAGAGAGTAGGAACGAGTAGTAGCCGATGTTTTTGTATCGGCACCCTCTCCACGCATCCCCAACATTTGATTGTATCGCTACGTGACAGAAATAAAGTGCGCACAAATACGGCGGCACTTGCATTTAGAATCTCGAAGGGCGCGCGCGTCTGCACACGGGGTGACTCGCTCCGAACGTAATTTCTCTCATACTCGAGCTATAAAAAACTTGATAAATTGAAAAACGTGTAGTAAAGTTTCTCAAAATTTATTTGCAACAAGTTAGATAAATATATTTTAACAGTCGTATGCGAGATATAAATTTAGCTCGATATAAATTATAATATTTCGACAACCCGGTACAGTACGATTTTGCTTTTTCTCGCAAGTGACTTCACTGTCGCGCGCGCAGTCAGTGAAGAAACAACGACGGAAGCGTAAAACTCATCTCACTTTGTGAATTCATGAATTTTAAATTGTTTTCACATCCGCCCTGAAAACTCGTAACTGCATTTTGAGAATAGATATACTGATTTTTTGCGCAACACTATGTGTGTACTGTACCGAGGACTTTTGTGCAAATTTTGCAATAATCACAAAACTGTCGGACATAATAGATAATAAACCCTTCTCCCATTGTGTTCGGATGCGTGTGCAGCGTGCGTAATCTGCTAACGAATAAAGTTGAATAATTAATATATTAATAATCAATGCAATCAGTAGTATCCAAATAAACAAGGAAATAACGCTAATATAATATATAATAAATAATCTTTCTGATCTGATTATAATAAATAATTCAGTGCTCAGATAATGCTAACGAAGTCATTCTCTTGTGCTGAACGTTTTCCATCGATCTCTAATCTTGCGCCAGGGTAAATTGTATCAATTGTGCTTTTGTCCTGCGTGCAAGGGCAGTACATCCCTGTACACTTCCATGTCCAACGCGTGCTAACGCATTTTCGGAGGTTGCGAAAACAACTGTAGGACGTGGAATTATTAAGATACTTTGATTTTTGTTTCTGTGCGTTCTCTCTCTTTTTCTTCTTCTTTTTCTTCCACTGATTTTTTGTCTTCATCTACTTTTTATCTTGATTTATTTGATAACTTACTTTTATTGAATGTTTTATGGTAAATTGAAATAGCTGTAACTTCTATATCTTGAGTTATCTTTCTTCTTTCAATTGCGCCGCGCCGTATATGTGTGTATAATGACGCAGTTTATCTCTCAAACTAAAACAATTATACAAACAATTTTTCTTATTTTGCTTTTACTTTTTTATAGAATAGTTTTTTTCATCATCCACAATGCTCCGAACTATTTATTTCGGCAGTTTCTTGAGAGATATGTCTCTTGTTTCGCTGCTGTATCTTTCTTCGTTATCCGGAATAAATTATAATGGAATATGGCGCACTCAGATAAACAATGCTTGCCTTTTTTTAACAAAAGTATTTATGAAAAAAAATTTTAATTATATCTTATAATGATAGGTATTATTTTAAGTAACTTCTATATTATTGACAATTACAAATGGTTTTTACGGTTAGTTAATACTTTTATAACTTCTGTAGCACTTTCAAAAGTACCGTACTATTATATTTGAATATTTGCAGCAGTGTAATATTTTTTATAATTACATTTGTATATTGGCGTTACTATTCTCTATCAAAAATATGTATGTATATTATTACGTACATACATTAGCATATAACAAGATTTCCATCATTCATGTGATAGGTACTGTTGACACCGCGTTGTGATTCAATTGCAGCGCCGTAATTGAGCGCGCTGATCTATCGATAATAAGGCAGACCGATCGCTAAATGCTGATGAAAATAAAGAGAAAGGAAGAAATATATTTTACATAAATTAAGAAAAATGTATAAATACCTTCGAACATTACTTTCAAACTTACATCCTTATTGTAAAAACAGAAGATAAACGCACATATTATAAATTACAAAAAAAGTTAAGTATTAAAACAATTTTTAAAAACACAAAGAATATAGTAATAAGTTGTCATAAATTCTATAAAAACTATGAAAGTGACATTTCTATCAAAGTACTTCAACAAATTCAAGTTAAAACGTCACCATAGTTTAAACGGCTCAAATGTGAAAATATAAATACGATCGCACAACTATGTCCGTTGTTTACGTTTCACTTTGCTTTTACAGCAATGTCAAATTCGAATTCTCAGTTGCTGTTTGGCTTCTCATAGCTACACATCGGTTTTTTCTCTAGTACAAGATTTTCTATCAAAAGTTGTAGATAATTTTAAGAAAAGTGTAACAACAAACATCAACACTGTTGAACTGTAACGTCAAATTGTGTTTTGTATCATCGTGAAATAAAGCATACAATGGCATCTACAAGTACTGGTATGACAAGTGACGCGTCTACAAGTGCTGCCAAACATCGATGCAAAGTAGGATATTTTCTTTAAACAAATATAGTTATAAACGAGATATTAACCAATTTTTAACATCAAAAATGTATTCTTCTTCTTCTTCAGATGTGTGAAACATTTTTCGAAAAATGTTATGTATGTATGTATATAAATATATATTAATTGTAGAACTTAATATATACATATATTTATATAATTTAAATGTATTCATTGTATATTCTTAAAAATTTTACATAGAAAATTTTCGACGTTTTATAGGTATATAGTTACTATTTTTTTTATTATATACTTTATTATATACATATGTATATAATAAATACATACCTATATATATATATTCTATATTCTGTAATGTATAATAATATATATATACTAAATAATATGAAAAGATTGTAATAATATAACACGACTACATTTCTTACACGAAAAAATTTTATTATATATTCTCAGCTTATTTTAATACAAAAAATCTTATTTATACAAAAACATAAATACATGTATATTTACTTTCTACAGGAATTATGTATATAAGTACACATATGTATACATATAAAGACAAGTGTAAGATGTGTGTTCTACAATATATCATTATGTAAAGTAGTATTAAAATAAACGATTGTAGCAAAAGTATGCAAGTGAGAGAGATTTTATTTTTAATGATAAATAATACAGTTTTAATCAATTCCGCATATAATTTTTTCGAAATAATATGAAAAACATCTAAGATGATATTGTGTTATATTTGCTTACTCAAACTTAAATTAATCGATTAACAAATTGCATCAAAATGTATAATCATATTAGAGCAACCGTTGAGAGATCTAGAACAGAATATACTTTATATTGATTTTTTGAGCTGAAATTCCGATCAAATTCCTAAATAATTGTATACTTGGGAAGTAGAAGAGGAAGAGAATTAACATCGATCCGTTCATTCAGTCAAATATTTATGAAAAAAAGAAGAAGAGAATTCATATCGATACTTTGTTCATGCGATATAGCCAGTTGGTTGTCAAATATATCATGTACAATATGCTTATGTTTTTTGTAACGTACTCTTCTTTAAATATAACTCATCAGAAAGCAATATATACAGTAATGCGAATATAATGTGACAATTGTTTATACAGATATGTAATGTGGCACATGCATGCCTTTATGTAAAAATTAATAAATAATAAATAAATAAAAAGTAATAAATAATTTAGTGCTCAGATAATGCTAACAAAGTCATTCTCTCGGAGGGGAAAAATTCCCGATTCTTTTTATCTGCGCCATCCAAAAACTTCCGTAATTTTTTTACAGCAAACCTCGCTGAAAAGTGATCCCAGAGTTTATCAGGGAGAGATGAGAGTGACGTGTCTCCGGAATACGCCGTGTAAATAAATGCGCAAACACTTAAATGCGATTAAGAAATGTTCCCGGCAGCGAGGGTTACAAAGTTGGAAACGAGGGACACAAACGGCTCTCTCTCTCTCTCTACGAAAGTTATCGAATTGGGAAAGTAAAACGGCTTGGAAGAAGCAGTGCGAACAGAGGGACAAAATTCGACGTGTAATTAACGGAATGTCATCCTGCCGCGGCCAATAAAGTTCAAAGGATTTAATTCGATTGAACGACCCCTTCGCAAGATGAAGGAAAAGTAGGATCGACGAGGACGAGAACAGCGGACAAAGGATCGAGGATTGGTTCGCGAGGGGAAAATAACGTTAGGTTTGTTTTTCTTGGTAACCAGGCTACTACCCTGCATGAAGGTTCCAGTCCCGACCGACCGACGAGGTGGTCTGGCCAATTGGGGGTGCACTTCTGGAAAGAAGAGGGCTTGGACGATTAAGAGCGCGTCCTTTGCTCCGCGTGGGCATTAATGTACGGTCGCTATACTGCTTTTTTTCTCGATTCCCCTCCGGTCTTTTTTTCTTTCGTTTCGACTGTGTTATATATATATATATATATATATATATATATATATATCGAGAACTATTTTTCGCGGTCGGTACTTTTATTCTCGAACAAATCTTGGAGCGAAAGTATACGAGGAACGTTCAAATTGGAAAAGAAAAAAGCTTTCTCGTCGCGCGCGGTAAGAAAAATCTATCATACTTGAGTGGTCGCTAAAACAATTTCGTTTTCGTTTAAATCTGAAACGTTTTGCAAGCGTATCTTTTTATTTCGCTCGCTATCAAGAATCTCAAAATTATATTATCAAAATTTTAAGACACTTCCGTTTGTTCTGAGAAAACTTTAATATTTCATGCAACTCACACAATGAAACTCGAGAGCTTCGAGAGCAAAACAGAAGAAATAACAAAGAAATTTCCTCGACATTTGCCCCTAACAAAAATTTGTTAGGGGCAAATGTCGAGGAAATCTGTCACAGAATTCCCCCCGCGTCGTAGAGGACGGCATTCGCGAGCGGGCTGGTAAATACGCACTTAATATGTAGAGAAGTACATAAAAAGTTTATGGCGGGCAATCAGGAACCTATCCTGTGCCATATTAAAAGATCTACAGGCGGTCGTTCGCGGCGCGGCGCGGCGAGGCGCGGATTCCGGAGAGCGCGGAGGGTGCGCGTTCTCCGGTATCTTGCAGAAAATTACGAGGACCTATATATATATATATATATATATATATGTATATATATATATAGACCGCTTTTATATATTTGTATCGTTCCGCGCCATATTTTTCCGCTTTTCCCCGCCGTAGATAAGAGAGAAACAGAGATACACTAGGCTTCGAAATTAAATTCTCCGGCGAGGAGAAGAGCACGGCGAAACGTTCGCCAGGGGGTTTCCGTTTTTTTATGCGAAGGATTCGCATTTACAGAGCGTACAAATTTTTGCGGGAGTTTTACATGTAACTCAAAGATGTTTGGTACATGAATTGCTTGACAAATATATTGAATATTCTACGACGTCTTCATGTATACCTGCAAGCAAAATACGCATCTTATTATTAGGAGTTGAACCGAGTCAACTGGCGATTTAATTTCATAAGTACTCGAGGACCATCGAAGCGCTAACTCAACCCTTGTAAGATCGTGCATGCATATATTTCTGCGGGTCGCCATCGTAACGCGTGTTTATCGCAACCAAAAGAGAGAGAGAGAGAGAGAGAAATATCTCTGAGTGAGTTAACCCTTTTGCGATACCACAGGGAATAGCTACTGGAAGTGCCAAGGCTACCACTCGAGCGGGCGCCATAACGTTTTACGCGCCGGGCCCGGGCTTAATTAGAAAATGCTTGACCCTCGTAAAGCCCTGCCTCGACCGTACGGATGTGCCTGTTTCACTACACACCCCCGATGTAACCTCCAGCAAACCGTCGCTATCCACCGTTCCTGCGGTCTGTCGGTCCACGAATACATTGTGTGATCCACGCTGGTTATACGATCGTCGTTGTTTCGCTCCGTAATAAGGAAATATATACATATACATACATGGGGTGTGAATGAACGATGGTTTCGAGAGTGTACGACGGATCGAAACAACAAACGCGCCAACCACAAGCATTCACTGCGCGAGTGACATAGTAATCAGCCCGACGTGCTGCGGCATGAAGACCGGAAATCATCGACGGCGGGCATGGGAACGCTCGACAACAATCAGTCGAGCATCGCCATTGTTTCGAGAGGCCTTCGTACGCTCGTTTGTCGGCGCGCACTTTGCGTTTCCGTCATACTTTCTGCAAAACAATGGCGTTGATGGCCACGTTGTTCCACATCAAGTCTGACAACGCGACCTAAAACTGGACCGGACCGACTTTTGCTCATCAAAAGCAAAAGTAGTTCTTAAATCCCGCTCGAATCGAAGATTTTTTTTTCTTAAAGGATTTTATGATTTCGAAGGTTTTTTTCGGTTTGTATGATAAAATGAAATTTAGTATCAACAAGTTGCGTGATTTATCATTCTCTTCGGAAAATATTACTGTTATTCTCTCGCGTAAAACGTATTTAACTTTCAAGTTAAATATCTTTACAAAAGACAGCGCCGAGTCTATCGCCGTTGTTTAATATACTTTTCGTTTGTTCTAACTAACTCCGTGTAAGCATCTTTCGCAGACGCGTCTTCACGACTGCCATTTCCGGCTGCGCGCAGCCGGGATTAATTACAACGGCGCGAATTTTCCGCCGCCGAAAAGACGACGAATTCGTCAGCTGTTTCATAATGGAAGCTGTGTGAGTCCTACGCGCGCGAGCAGGGGTGGGCCCGGCAGGGACCGAGTGGGCAGAACAGGCAAAGAGATATATACGCAGGATATGGGGATTATATGCTCGTCGAACAACGGGCCCTTTGTGGAGCTAGGTAAAAGGGCAGTTGAGTCACGTCAAATGCGCGCGGTTCTCCCGCGAGAAGCAATAGCGATAATTTTCCTGATCCCACGACAAATTTCTGAAAAATGACAGTTAATAAATTACCGTGTTGATATTATATCGCGCGCGTAATATCTTCTGCTTTCAAATTTAGTTTATTAATTTGGAGTATCTTTTATGACATTTTATTCTTGCGAGGATCTAGAAAAATCATCGGGTTGACAAATAAATAGTCTATTAATTATTAATTATCTATAATAAGTGCAAGTATGTAATAGCACAACAAAAGAGATCCACCACGTATAGCGTAACACCGCGGAAATTCCTCGTGTTAATTTTCATTTAACAATAATAGAGAAAAAAAATATTTGTCAAACGATATTTGAACGGCGAACAATTCGGTGTTTCCATTCGTGTCTTTTACGGGAAATGCACAACATGCGCGGATAGAAAGCGACGGAGGGGTGGAGTAGGCGCAATAGTGCGTTACTGCATCATAGAAGGGAGCTGCACTTTCATGGAAGAAACAGGCGTACACGCCTGTATCTTGTATGGAACCCAACCAAGCCCCGTTCTCTCTCACCATTGTGCTGAACGTTTTCCATCGATCTCTAATCTTGCGCCAGGGTAAACTGTATCGATTGTGCTTTTGTCCTGCGTGCAAGGGCAGTACATCCCT
>QVNW01003664.1:0-12638 GCA_014825475.1 Pseudomyrmex flavicornis
TTTTATTAAAAATACAAAATTTAAAAAGTGCGAGGCCAACTTTACACACCATTGAATGTATCTTAGAAATAATAAAGAATTTTTACTCTGCGTGCTAATAGAACTAATTTTTCTCTTCTCAGGTTAACAAAAGTTTATAAAAAGATACACAAATTCGAACATGTAATAACGCACTTTACAACGCAAGAGTGGCAGTTTCGCAATGACGCTGTGATAAAGCTTTGGAATCGCATGACTTTAAGCGATCGTCAAATGTTTGCTTTCAACTTAGCTGATTTGGATTGGAAATCATGCATTAATATCGTGCTACTTGGTATGCGGCTATATCTGATTAAAGATCCGCTAGACACTTTAGAGCAAGGAAAAGCGAAATATAGAAAGTAAGTATTACTTTTAGCATAAACAATTACTTGAGCCATTAATGAACGTTACTTTGATAAATCATACAATACGAATGAGTTGTTGAAGTGATACATTATTAATTCTCGAAGAATGATGAAAAACGCGCTAGATTCTTTTTATAATAATATGTACTTTCATATTAATAGATATGTTCAGTACTCTGTAAATGAGGATATATGTACAAACGTCTTTTTATTTTAGGTTAAAAATCGCGCATTACACATTATTGACAATTTTTGCGCTTTTGTCGTTGTGGTGTGGTATAAGCTTAGTGCTATATATAATGTCGTTCTTTTAATTTGTTGTTTATATTATGATAATAAGTGGGTAAGGTACAATATACACAAGAAATACTTGATAAAAAAATCGAATATAGTTAAATAAAAAGTAATGTTTTCAAATATTTATCTAATTTTTAATGTCAATCCTTGTTGTAGTCCTTTGTGAGACAAAAAAATGTATATGCATGAAAATTGTATATAATATGATGGTACATGATACAGTTTATAAATCACAAAACTATTTTCCAGATATTATGTTATGATACTTTGAATTAAGAAAAAATTCTGAATAGAAATTGTAAATATATCACATTGTTAGATTGAGTTAAAAAGCACATACTTATTGATTTTTCACAAAAAATATATGTATATAAAAATATATATAAAGTGAACCATTTTAATCCCATTTAGTCCCACTCCAAATATCCTTTTTCCCACGTTTTTTTACAAAAAAATGTTTTGTATAAAAATTGTTTGACTCCAAAGGGAATTCAAGATTAAAAATATCAATTTGTTTGCAAATCGTGCCACTTTCAAGAAATCCATAAATTATCAATTTTCATATAAAACATTTTTATACAAAACTTGTAGCATTGCTGAACTACTTAAAAACTCCAAGTGCTACAGATTATTTATTTAGACATTTAGAAAATCCAGATTTGCCAATTTTAATGCATAAGAATAATAAATGTCTCTTAGCACAGCGAAATAGTGGAAAGCCGCAAAGCGACTTTATAGTAGCCGTGCTGGGTAGAATTGCTAATCAATTCTTTGCGACAAAAGGTAAAGTCAGGTCGAGGCCGCGAACAATTTGTTGACGCAAGACGCGCTTTACGGACAGACATAAAGCTCGCGCGAACTGATGTTATATGCTAAGAATCGATTATTTGCTTAGACAAATGATTGATGTAGACAGATAGTAACAATGCATTGTAAAATAGTATTGTTACATGATAAATTGTTACATAAAAGTGTTATAGATTATAAAATTATTTTGTTTGTGATTGAGCTAGTTTGAACCGTTTGTTGTGCAATATTAAATCAATCGAAATTCATTATCCAAACGTTTCAACTTTATTTTAAGTCTTCATCAGTGGATACACTTAACTGGAACAATTCCTCCGGACTTATAGCATGACGAAATTGTTAAACTGTTTTATGTCAATTAATAAAATATATGTTTTTAAACGTTTAACTATCTGAAATCTGAGATAATTATAAGTGACACTTTTTACACATGTTATGTGTAAATCTGTTAAAAAAAGGCACATTTTAAACTCTAGCTGCTAAACTATATGTACGATATTATAATATAAAAATCTTATAGAATACTAAGATTATTGACATATGAGTATTATAAACAAATTTAGAATTATTACTACTTGGTTATCGAAATAAAATCGCGAAATATATAAAAAAGACAATTTGTTTGATATTGCTTTATTGAACTCAAATAAAATATTGTAGTTATAAACTTCTCTACAATTTTATATTTTATTTCTTAAAATTTCTATATAATTTCTATGTAATTCCCGACAGTTTTTAATAAATATATATTTGAAAATATAAGACAAATATCTATACAGACATCTCTTGTACGAATTGTTCTTAACATTTTAATTTTCGTCGCTTTTCACACATTTTATAAATGTGGCAGATTCGTATCAATTCGACTAATCACTTATCGACAGTAAGTGGATATAGAACAGATTCAAACTGAATGACATTAGACAGCTCATGTCTCTAAAAGACAACTAAAAGACGACTTAGAACATGTAATACAGACTCAAACCGAATAACATTTGTACCATCTAAGTCTGAAAGTGAATGTCGTTTAGTTCGTATATTATCCACTTTTTAGTTCGTATATTATCCACTTTTGGATGTATAGCGCTGAAATTTGCAGCCAAAAGCATCTCGTATACAAAAGCATCTCGTATACAAAAATACTTTGAAATGATCGCTCTCAGATTTCTTTTTATGTAACTACGAACTGTCTGCAATATTTCTTCGATTTACAGCAATTTTTTTATTTAAACGGAGACATTACACACGCGTTGTTAATTTTTATCTTATAACATAAAAATACTATTATATAACATAAAAATATTAGCAATATCAAAAGCAGAAGAAGTTTTAAAAGTAGATATATTTTTTATTAGATATTTTTCCTCTTACGCGAATATATTTGTTGAAATATATTTTTAGAAGAAAAAACTCTTACAAATATATTATAATCCTTATAAAATAGATCGAATTAAATTATATATAAATGTGCTTTTTAAAAACATCAACTTCAAAAATAAGAGCTAGATTATCCCGCGGATTTCCTCTTTTCTCTCCAGAAGAACTTAATTATGGCGATTAGCGTCAACTTGACATAACGTAATTATAATTCTTCGCGTGGGAAGTTACGAAAAAGGTTACGATACCGTCGTCGACGCATCTTCGTGACCGTCTCCGTCGGTCATCGGTGCAGCAAACACAGCGGTGGTTCATTGTTGATTTTAATAAGCCTTATGCAAATTACAAATGAAATTGTCAGAAGCAGGTCCGCGGTCCATTCTTCGTCGCTGATGGGGACAATTAGAGGAGCTTTGTCCGGCAACCGCGTTGTCCGGTCAGCCGACTGGCCGACAACTTGACTTCCAACGAGAGAGAAGTGGACCACCCGCGAACCTCTGATGTTTGTATCCGCTCCCCGGAACGTTTCACTTCCGACTCTCGGAATCGCGCCATGCCTCATTGTGCTCACTTTCTTTTACCCTCTCCCGTGATACTAGTAAATCGTCGATACAATTAACACTTTGTTTAGCTGTGTAGTACAGCGATGAGACCAACGCTCATCTTGTTTTCTAAGAACTTTTTTATGAACTCTACCACTGGTCAATCTCAATCGCCTATAACTTGTAAAACCAAACCATTTTTACTTTTTGATACATATATTTTTTTGTTTATTTGCAGATCTAATTATATTCAACTATACTTGTTAAATTATTGTTCGTTGGTTTCGGAACATTTCATGTGTTGTGCAATTCTCGGATTTTAAAAGCTGTAGCATCAAAAAGCTCAGTTCAGAGATACTCGTGGCAGAGGAAACGAACAAGAGATGCTCGTTCTTTAGTCGCGAGGAACGAATTCGCTACGCGACGGTTGGCTTGATTCCGCAAGAAGGAAGACGTCAGAATCACGGCACGGAATTGTTCTGCCGTAACCTAAGGAGAGGAAGAGAGAAAGAGATAGCGAGAGGGATGCACGTTTCCTGGAACGCTGGAGGCCCACGGCCGAGAAGGCGCCAGTAAGAGGGAGGCAAAGGGGAAGGAGAAAGGACGGGGGCAAGGGTGGAGGTTGGAAATCGAACGGAATCACGGAGAGGTCGGTGGTTCGGGGGCGGAGATAAGTTTTTACGGTAGGGTTACTAACTTACGGACTCGGCATTGTCGAGTTCCCGCCGACGGGAGGACAATGCGCCTTCGGAACACAATGCTTCACTCTGGAAATCTGAAGGCAGTCTTGACTACCAACCTGCAACCACCCATACCGCCTCCTTATGTGGCCCCCCTTTGATTTCCCTTCCCCTCCCACCTATCTACCAATACTTGTTCCTTCGACACATACCACCCCTCGATTGCCGACCACACTACCCTTGCCGTTTCTGGTCCCCGTCGTTACTTTCTCATTCTTTTGCCTTTACTCCCCTCTTTTTTTTTCTTTCTCTCTATCACCAAAACCTTCTTTCGTCATAGCTTTCTCGGCCTTCCATTGTGAGTGACGATCTTCAAGTTCACGTCCATAAATCTACGGTCTTGGCAGAAGCCGCGGTGTTTTTTACAAGAAAACGAAAATTGAAAAAAAAATTTTAAAATCATGTATGTTACTTTTATTCTGAGTGATGGGATGCAGAACACATTTAATATAAATTTGTATATCTGTATGCATCTCATTTTACTTATTTTCTAGTAATATAAAATGTATGGGACGAGCGAGCTTACGAAATAGAAAAGAAAGATAGAGAGAAAGAAAAGTAGGGAGAGCGGACATTACGAGTCTATTTCAATCGCTCTTAGCTTTTCTCTTTCCACGAGTTTTGCCGTTTCTTTGCCCCACAAAAGCCACATTGTTTCGTCCACCGCTCTCGCACGGGATGCAAGCTGAAATGCTTCTCTTTCCGCGAATGCTAGACGATAGATAGTGCCGGCAATCAGACACGTAGAACGCATCTGATTCATATGGTAGAAGTACTCGTCGGCATGCAATTTTTCATACCGCATCTCGTTGCTTCTTGTTCTTTTGTCATTCCGCGCTTTTGTTGTTACTATTTACAATTTCATAGAAATGTTGTAATAATTTTATACATCTTTTAATAATTACTCGTATATCTTTGATTTAAACGATCACATAAATAATATAAAGTTCGGAGAACAAATTTGAAATAAGGTATAAGCTAATTGTAAAAAAAAAAGATATGGTCCAATACTTAAAATACTCGTTAAAAGTAAGTGAACTCTCTAAAAAAAAAAAAAAAGAAGAAATAAAATTCTTCAAAATTTACTTTTAATAAAAGTAACTGTTATTTAATTCTGACAGTAGAGTGAATGTGTCGTTCATTTTAAACGAGTATAATTATTAAAAATATTTATTCTACACTACATAGAATTATTCCAAGAGAAAAATTCACTCTTTATATGAGAAAAATTGCTCTAACTCGAGTGATTCGTCAGTCACGCAAGTTTTCGAGTACATTTTCACTCTAAGGAAAATTTAAAGAGAATGTTATTATTTATTTTTCGATATGTTTTTCAATTTATCTTATTTTCGAAAAATAATCTAAATGAAATAATCAACTTTTCCAAATTTCTCTAAATAAAATGCATCGCGCATTGTCATAGATAATTATTTTTTTCAACGGTAGCTCTTATACACGAACGTTCTGCTAATTTATAAGACATTTTAATTTCTTTCGATGTCTATCCCGACGCTTGTATTGGATCTCCCACAGAAATGCTCATCACTTTCCCTCAAAAGATTTTCTTCTCAGAGAGAGGCGCACCCCTTCTTTTCCCCTTCTCATCCTTCTCACCCCCTTTTGCCTCCTGTCTCTTTTCTACCTTCTCTTCTATCTGTTCTACCTTTTTTTGCAATGTCGCTCGCTCTCTCTTTTCTTAACTCTTTCATCTCCCTCATCCGCCGCCGTCCTCTCTCTTCGCGACAACATTCTTTTCAGTATTCACTGTGCAGTTTCTTGTACCGATACTTCCTTCTTTCATCGTCGCGTTATTCAAGCTTTTGATGCCGCGGCGACAAAGCTCTTTACTTCTTTCCGCGAACGAATGAAAGCAAGGAACGTTGACGATATATACATATATATATACATATATATATATATATATCCATATACTATATATAAACTCTCTCGAATACGTGTGTATGTGAAAGTGCGACGTTTACGCGCGCCATAATGCAGGGCATAGACGAGCGCAAATATAGGATCGACGTTTCGTGAATTACTTTGAATATTCGTCTGCTTGAAAAGGAAAAATAGTTGCCTTTCTGGTAATTGGCTTGTTCTAGAGATTTTTCTGATTGACGGCTAATGTTATATTTTATAAAACAAGAAGTACAGAATTGATAGGCATATACTTGTCTGCAGATTTTGTTATGAGGCTAAAGTGAATTCCGAACGATGTAATTTGAGAATACAACTATCGACAACTAAGATACAGCGAGGCTAGTTGTAGAGGAAAGGATCGCCTTTTTTAATACATTCGAGATCGACGACTCAGCATATGGGTCACATATGTCTCACTCGTTTAGCCAATGACTCAGCACGTGGATCATAACATCATTAAAAATAAGAATTACCGGCTGGGGATAGTTTTGTTATAGGATCATTGATCTCGGATGTGTCAATAAGTTACTTCTTGTTTTTCATTATATTGTTAACGATTTTACATCGATACATTACGTTCAAATTTCACTTGTATTACACCTTGTTTTTGGTTCTTATTTGCTGTATTTATATATCAGATATTTGCAAATTAATTTTGTTTATAAAAAGAAAGACAAACAGAGAAAGAGAGGGAGAGAAAAAAAATTACGAAGATCGAATAATGAACGCGATGAACTTCTTCCGCTCGTGTAAAGGTCATGAATTATCCCTCGTTGAAAGGGTCAAGCTTTTCCTGAGGGGATGACGATATTGAAAGAAGTCGACCAAGTATGATGGATTGTTTTATTATGGCAAGTAGATATAATAGATTCGAAAGTTTGAAACTTATATACGATTTTGTCGAATGACAAACATATAATCTAACTCTTACAAAAGCAGACGCAACACTCGTTGTAAAATTACTGCACAATAAGTAAAATATATAAAATCATTTTCAACAATAAAGTATCTCTAATAAATTGTACATTTCTCATTGAAGAAAAAAAATACATTTGCAATCAAAGAGAGTTAATGGGAGAGGGTGACTAATTCATGAGCACCAGATGTCTCGACAACGGTCGACATCGCACGCGATATCGGAATTCGAGAATGACGGATAATGCGGGGGGCAGCGGGAGATTGCGCGCGAGAGAGGAGAGGAAATGGGAAGTGGCGAAGGAAGGAACGCGGCGTAGACGGAGAGCGGTGGATTGGTGGCAAAGGGTGAAGCGGAGAATACAGTGGTGTCCCTGTCCACGAGCAACTCGCTCTATTCGCTCGTTCGCTCGCTCGCTCGCTCACTCGCTCGCCCCAGCAGCATCATCATAAGACCTCTTTGTCCTCCGGCAATTTCAGCGGCATTGTCACCGTCAACAATGTCCACTTGACATTCTCCTTCTCGCTCCCACATATTGTTAACCCATCCCGCCGCTCTCTCTTTCAATCATAAAGCTCATCGTAGACGGACCCGTTCACGTAGTAGCTCCGCTTTGCCCCGTGGATGCACCTTAACCGTCTCCCTTTTTGTTATCCAGATGCGCGATGATTAAAAGCGCTTGGTAGTTTGAGGTCATCAGATCTCTTGACTCGTCTTCTATAAAGTGTCGATCGTCATGGTTTTCACTCTCATGTAAGTGGTGAATCATCTAAGTGGAAGCTTATTTTTTTATTTTTTTTACTATCACATTGTCAGTTAAAATTATGTCACCGGAGAGAAAGGCACACTTGCAGAGATCAGATGAGACAAATCATTTTTATACATTTCAGACTTCTCCTTTCTACGGTGATTACGATTTTCAGACACTTTTTCCCTCCTTTTACCTTGCGTTCGCACCTTCCGCAAACCTTGTTCACTCGTCTCTTTGTTCCTCCTCGTGGCCATCTATCCATTGTCCACATTGTTACGCGATAGCGTCTCTTTCTTCTCCGCATTGTTTCCGCGCATTGCTTGACAGTGGCTCGCTCGTTGAATTCTTTTTGCCTACTGGGCGAAACTCGTAGTTATCTCGTTGCTAAGCGCCGTTCCCCAGAAGATCTAAGTGGGAGATTTTAACGAAACATTTTTATGTGCGATGATAATCAAAAACCAGTCCGAGTCAAATTAGATTCTAGAAATTTTGTTAGGCTTTTAAATTTTTCAAATACATGTAAACATGTAAACATGTTTGTCTATCTTCGAGCTGCGTATGACACACTCGTCACGATCAGAACAGCCTTAGAACCGTCTCTTCGCGATTAGCAATGTCTAGGAAATCTGTCATAATAAAATTACGCACAAGCGAGCCCCGCGACATTACAGTCGATAGCACAATGCGCACCTATACATACGCGCGCCCGTGTATTTCGTGAAAGTGGACGCGTTTTACTTATGGCACGCATTGTTCTATTGTGCCTGAGAGATGAGCGCATTACTGTCCGTTGTCCCCTTTCCGAGCAACCCTAGGACAATGTCGCGCCGCGCGCCGTCGTTAATCAGGCATCGTTCCTGAACAGCCACATAATAATTCGCGGGGTTTATGGTCGCCCGGGCGCGCGGCGTTTATATTCGCAACTTTTGCTTACGGCCGGAAAATACGATGCGCAACCAGTATATTGCGCCGCGAATTCTTGTAAATTTTATAAAAAAGAAAAAAAAAGAAGACCAGAATACTCCGAGATCCTCTTGCGAGTAAAAAAAACAAAAAAAAAAGGCTAAGGAGAACGAGTCGACGGACTTTTTATTGAACGTTCGCGAATACACATATACATGTATATTTATAAAGAAAGAGAAATAGACACAATCGCAGCTTACAACAGAAATTCAAGGCGAGAGAATAAACTTGCCATAGACGGGTAAAAAATTATTGTGCCGATCACGAGAAGTAGTCGATATCGGTGATATAAGAAACGCCTCTTTCCTGTGCGGTAATGGGCAAAGCAGCGGAGCTGCTGTGAGATACCTACCTACTAGGAGATAGAGAGAGTAGCAGGTGAAGATGTAAAAAGAAAGAGAAAGAGGATAAGAGAATAAGGGACAAAGAAGAAGAAGAAGAAGAAGAAACGAGAGAAAAGGTGATCTCGTGCGTGTAAAGCAAGCCTGTGCGTGTGTATTTGTGAACGGTCCAGGAGTAGGAGGTAAAGTGTTCGCGACGAATCTACGGAATGGGGTGGAAGCACAATGCTCCAACAATGACGCTATTGTAGAAACGAATAACACATACTCTTGCGCTTTACCCTGTGCTTCGTCGAGTGTAAGCCGTATAGCTGAATCAAATGAATAAGAGAATACCATCGCTAAGACACAGTTTCGACTGATGCTGACGTCGAAAGAAATAGTTCGAGAGATGAAAATTATCCGAGTGATGAGATAATATTTGATATATACAAGCGTTTTCTGCACATTTCTGTATAATTCAAATATTTTGATATTTCGCGCGCATTTGAACAATTATTTTTAGTTAAGTAGTTTTTTTTTCAATCGAGCATTTAAACTTTTATTTAATAAAAAAAAAAATTAAAAGTTTTACTTTTATGTCGACTTTAGTGCGAGCATACAAAAAGTGCGCGCAATTTCGTCAATAAATACGTAGACTCTACGGGATTAATTTGCGAGCGATAGGGGGTGACGACGGGCTCGAGACGTGAACAAAAATGAATCGAAGCGAAAGTGAGAGCACCTAGTTTATCGTGCGCGCATAAATAGCGTGCTTGAAAATCGTCGGAACGACTCCGGCCGAGAATTCGCGCTGTGTAGGATGCAAGTAGCAGTGAGTCGGTAAGAGGGGGAAATATACGTAGGCAGATTTAATTAGCATGGACCGACGGAAACCCTCGGGGGGTAGCCGGGGACGGAGCTGGGCAGTTGGAGCGTTAAAGTTAAATGACGGTTGGCGGTTGCTTATTCTTCCCGGCAACTGATGCTTGATAATCTGCGAAATCTCCTTGCCGACTCTCAATTCTGCTCGATAGTCCGCTGCCTGCGCAGGCCAATTCCCTCAATGGAACGAGTCAAGCCAGCCACGGGCTGACTCCCTTAATTGTAGTCGCTGCGTCTCTCATCTCTCGAGCGCTTCCTCTTTTTTTTCCTCCTTTTTGTTTTTAATCGCCGCCGCGTATCGTGTTAGGGACGTTTCCACGGTCTCTCGAAAATTTCGGAAATTGCGTAAGAGTAGTCGCGAAGAGAGAGCTGAATGCTTCTGCTTTCGCGTGCATATTTCGCTCAAATACAATAGACTGAATAGTTTTGGGATATTATTCTCCTTCTCTCGCTTGGAGATATAAAGGCCGTGATGATGAAGAAATAGCGTAACGTAGCTTTGAAACGTGCGTTTCCTTCAAGTTAAAGCGCGCCCGATGATGTTTCGTGCTCTGCTGAAAAAGTGGTATCTGAAATGCTATTTTCCCCCCGTATATCTCGTCATTTTTGTTTAAATTTATGTTACTTGTTATTTTAACTTTGTTTGCACGAGTGACATGTACACTCTTGCGCTTGGATTTCATGGGACATTCGGCGAAAATAATCGCCAAGTAATCGCGCGAGATCCTACATTAACCCATTCTATATTCTGTCTCTCTCGCTTCCTCCGTCTCTTCTTCGCCCTCCTCATTCTCTCCCACTCTCTTTTCAACCCTCCGACACTCGTCCCGAACGCCACGAAAACCCCGCACCTCGTCTTTTCCCCGCAATTTTTCCGCCACATTTGCTTTTGTCTCGCGACAACAATGCATCGCTTCTACCGCTATGACATAAAAATATGTGCAGCGATGTATCTCTCCTTCTCTCTTTCTTCCTCCGTCTCCCTTCGTTATTTCTGCGCCGTTTTCTCCCGTCCTATTGCTCATCTCCCTATTTCCCGTTTGCCGACACATCACAGAGGAGATTCTGCTTTTCGTCTTTTTCGTACGTGAAAAAAGTATATTTCACAGTCGAAAACAACGTTGTTCCCATTCTTTCCAGAACTCAAGATCTCTTATTATCTTAATGTTGCAAATTCAAAATATGTTTCTGCATGTGTTATATAATATTACAATATATAAATAAAATCTCTAACACGTACAATATAAATTACATTAGAACGGAATTGTTCTTGTAATACAATCGCTGATCTCTCACCAACCTTAACTATATGTTTGCAGGTTTTCAGATGACGTTCACGTATCTGATCTTGGTGCGAAGAGACTCGAAGAAAATTGGTTCGGGCAGCTCGCGACTGCGAGAATATTGTTCGTTACGGCGGCGCCGTTGCCGATGGAATTTTCGTCGGATGGCCGAACAATGAGCATGCAAATGATCGGCCGAAGATCGATATCGGTGCGATCAGAATTTTCCTGCGGCTCGCGGTGCTGAGGGCGCGGACTCTGCCCTCTTCCTTCTCCGCCTCCGCCTCCCTCATCCTCCTGGTAGACAAAAGGGAACCGGCGCCGGTTGACAATGGCTCGATGGCATTACGTATGCAAGCGCAGGACTCCGCTCTTTTCGAATTCGTTGCATTCTGCCTTTCCTCTGCAACCGTCCTCTTTTCGCGTTCTCTTCCAGTTACGTACCGTTTCTGGCTGCTCGCCTCTTCGATCTGGAAGCCTCTCGCGGATGCGGTCCGCAATTTGCAATCGCCAATTCGACGGACTGTTCTCGCCTACCGGATCTCTTTTGCCTTTTTTTTTTTTTTTGCTGCCTACTACGCGAGCTTTTCCGTGCATCGACGTAGCACGTTATTGCGAGCACGCATCGTCGTGATTTAAGCCGTCGCAGATCAAAGAGTAAAGCTTTTTGGCATTGAGTCTGCTTTGATTTCACATTGTATCTTCTTTCTATTGTTCGAGCACGTACAAAGAAACTTTTTAAGCTCTTTTACGAGTCTAATTTAAATTTAAATTTATCATATATATGTATATTTATTATTAATTAAAGAATTTATCTAAAAGGAATGTTTTCTCTCATGAACGCGTGGCACACAAGTTTTTAAATAGATTAAAAAAGTAATGATTTTCTTTACGAGCTTAAAAATATATATACTGTACTCGCACTTAATTTGAAATATCATAGTATATGAGCACCACGGTATTATGCAGGACTTCCTATCGTCGGAGCTCGGTTTACGACGTTGCGAGCGATAAAATGATATAAAGCGCATCACTTCCTTGTCCACTTGATGCGCGATTCTTTGTCGGCAGCCGCGAGACGCCTCCTTCGGAAAATGCAACGTCAATGGAGGATATCCGAGAGCGTTCCGCTCGTAAAGCAGTGTGTGACGTAAAGGCGGGCTATATAATAAACTGTAAAGTGCTGGCTAGGCCGCGAGTAAAAAGAGATACGTCGGCGTAGAGACGATTCACGGCGTGAACGAGAGGGAAGAAAAAAAGAAGACAAATATATATATATATATATATAAAGACGCGAGAGGAGAGATTGCAAAAATGATAGAAGACTTACGGGTTACAATAACAGTTCGAAAAAAAAGACAACGCACCAATAAGAAAAGTTATAAAATAGCAATTTCGAACGACATGAAGAAACACTTGCAGAGTAAAACATCCAATGATTGGCACTT
>QVNW01003665.1:0-10203 GCA_014825475.1 Pseudomyrmex flavicornis
AAAAAAAAAAAAAAAAAAAAAAAAAAAAAAAAAAAAAAAAAAAAAAAAAAAAAAAAAAAAAAAAAAAAACAAATCCAATAAATATATATTTTCTAGGCATAAACTTACTGCTTTCATTTCTGTAGGTCCGAATTCCCTCTCGATCGTAGTATTTTTGTCACCCTTTTGCACTTGGACGAGCTTGTTACCTTCCAAAGTGCACACGCTCTTTACTTTCCTGCTGTCTGCAGTCTCTTCATCAAACTCTTCTCCGAGCTTAAATTTAATTTCGGTGTTTTTGAAAGTGCTAGTCGTCTTCAGAGTGTACACTCCATCTTTTTCCGTTAATTCGACGGTAGGACTAACTGTTGCACCCATTTTTCGCGTTACCATACCCACTCCTGTAAAAAGATAGAAAACACAATTTTATCGGTTCTGTCCACTAAAAATTCTAATTTTTTTTGTATACACGTACTTGATCATTAAGTGACACTTGACAAACAAAAACACACACACACATGTATATATATGTTAACGTCAAAGTCCGAAGCACGGGCAATCTTAGGATTGACTGGTCAATTCGCGGAACAACGGTGCCCGAATGAACATTTTAGACGTATACAATAGGTCTATTTTTTCCCCTGAACTGGCTGCACTAGTTCAGAGTTTATTTTTTGTTACACATATTAGAAGGAAAAAGATAAACTAGTGCACTCTGAACTAGTGCAGCCAGTTCAGGGAAAAAACAGACCCATTATTTCCTCTATATCACATACTATCGTGTGGAGGGGGTTCCGCCCCTCCCCCCGCATCCCCTCTCCTAAAAACCTAACCTAATCTACTCTATAATATATCACTGCAACAATAGCGTACATTAAAAAGTGTGCTAAAAATCTTATTTCGCTTTGACCATGCTCTACGAATTGACTAGTCAATCCTAAGATTGTCCGTGCTGCGGACTTTGACTATAACATATATATATATATGTATACATATAATACATAATTTAGCACAAAAAGCATAATTTGATATTGCGTCGCGAGTACTCTATTAAAATAATTTTTAAATTATATATTTATTAAGTCCACTTAAATTTGAAGTAAAAACTAAAGTTTTATATATTTGTTTTTTATTGTGTGTCTATTATAAAGTTTTAGTTAGTAATCCTACACAACAGAAATTTTTCATAGAATCTACATACGAAAAGCTTTTTCAATGAGTTCGAAATATTATGTATTTTCATCTTAAAAATATTGTCGTTTTTTCACTCACCTAAGGCTTTCATATACTCATCGAACTTATCGCTTTTTTGGAGTTTGTAACGATTGCCCAAAATATTGTTTAATATTTCTGACGACATTATGCGATGTGTCACCAATGCTTGTGGGAACGAGACTGGCTAATGACGCGACCGGTTTGTATGTTTATGCATGCTTCTACAATTGATTAGACTGTATTGTAGGTAGGCGGGGATAATCAAAAAATTATAGTGGTATAGTTCATAGAGTATCTCTCAGAGTTAAACTTCAAGGCGAGAGAAGTAAACTTTGAAGTTTGACCTGCGACTGAGTAAGCAAGCGCTATTTATAAACTTTGTGACGAATTATCACTAAACATGTTGAGTTAACATATATACGTATATACGCATAAATGAACATGTGTACGCGCGCGTGTATCTTACTATAATTACTTGATAATATCTTTGATAAGGATAGAAATGCACGGAAGAGAGACACATTATCTTAAGATAGTTTTTTTTTAAACGCCAATTTTTTGTTGAAATTATCTTCATAATTATAACACATAATTATTCATGTCTGCGTTATTTTATAGATGAAGATTAACTCCGTTCTAATTTTTAATATTGTATGCATAATTAAAAAACCATTATAATATAAGAGTATTATAGAACCATAATAATATGAGGATATTTAATTGCAATTCAATATAATTACAACGAGAGGTAAAAGCTTTAAGGGTTTTACGATGATGATTTAAAATTAAGTTTGACGCTTATGCTGCATTGCTCCGTCAAGATGACGAAAAAAGCGAAAAGTTATTTTATCTCCGTTTCACCGCGCGAAAAAGACAACCATTACTTTTTATGTCGTGCACAACGACACATCGGAGACACACGCAAAATAACGCGCGCACGTTTAAACTCGTGCTCTTATTTAATTTCCGGTGAACAGTACTCAAAGATTACTATAAAAATGACGAATGAGATGAAAATGATGATATTCGATAAACCGTTTTCTGCTTGAAACTTTGATCAAATTCTTTGTATTGTACGAATTACTGTTTTGAATTATTGTACGAATTATTATTTGCCATTTCACTCAAAGCCGAACGTGACAATATTAAAAAATAAGCACACTTAATTTTGATAAACATCATGTATACAGATTATGTCGTATTCGTTTTTTCTATGCCGATGAAATACAATCAAATGCTATCATAAGGAATTGAAATTTCAATTCAAAACTCACGTGTAAAATTTACACGGTGACAAGAATACATATATATATGTGTTCGTATATATACGCGCGTGACCGTATTTATTTCGTTAGCTATTATAAGTCATAAATTGAACTAGGTTTTACAAAATGATTACTATTCGTCGAATAAGAATGAAACTGTATATTTTATCGGCTTTATGATGCTAGTATAATCAAGCGACAAAAAAAGAAGAAAAAGACATTGTTTAGAATCTAGCTTTTTAGTTTGTATTGTGTCAGTGTCAAGAAAGTTATCACAATTATTAGGCTTGAGAACGTCAACATTACTGCATATTGTTGACTTTGTTTAAAAATCTAAAAATTCTAAAAAAATTTGATGCAACTTCTTATCTTTTCTCTCTCTCTTTTTCCCTGTCACTTGTAAAAAAAAAATTTATAATGTCATCAAAAAGCCTCGTACGAGCCTCGAAAAATTTTTTACAGGTGCAAATACTAAGGGACAATTTAGTGATTTATTAATCTTGTTGATGAATTAATTCAAATGTTAAATTGGACCACAATCAGACAGTCGGCATACGATTGGAATTAAGATCGAGGTCAGGGCGTAATTTAACGTATTAAAAAGATTATCTTCCTCCTCTTAATTTAACGTATTAAAAAGATTATCTTCCTCCTCCATCTTACTAACTATAAAAAATATATAATAGCTATAATTAACCGCGATTAGATGTATGCTAATATGCAGTAAGTGTAATCATATCGAATTACCTGCATTTAATATTCCAATGAGCAAACAATGTTTAGAATATACAGCAGAAACATGTAAAGTATTATTACATAATATAATTAGTATAGCATGAAATGATGCTTTATTACATATTCTTGTACCTCTAAGCATATAAGTATTTTACAAGTATAAATTTTCAAAATAGATATTATTTAAGATACATATTATGTATTATCCTTTAGAAGAAAGAACCTCTGAAGTTTATTTTGTTCACGTGTAACGATCATAATAATCACGTGCACATATTTATTCACGCTAAAAAAAAAACTGCTAATCAAATTGGATACTATTTATGAGAACATACTTTTTTTTAATTTGAATTTATGATTATACTATGGATTAATTTGCTTTATGTGAACAAACAGAATTCTTGAAAGGCTTCTATAAAATATGTAAATACATGGGTACTAAACACATATTTCAACATGTAGGAAGAAATGTGCGAAATATTGCGCAATCTGTTCAGAATTTGTGGCAGTCAAAGTTTAAAACGGATCTGTATGGATGAAATTATAACTGAACGATTAAACGTAACAAAAATGGTGTTTTACGAACATTTAATTTTTCACGATAATATCTTAAGCATTCTGACGCATGCACATAGTTACCAAAAACTTGAAAAGATTATTCAGATTTTCCTTAATGAGATTTAGGTAGTAATATTTTATAATATCAGTTATCCTTATCAAGCAAGACATCAGCATTAGAAGAGAACTCTTGTTTACGTTAATACATTGAAATATATTCTAATTTGAAATTAAAATTAAGATTGTGACTATAAACAATCAAAAATTGAAAGTCATATTTGATTACTACGTACCAAGTGCTTTCATGAAGTCGTCGAAATTCTCGCTGCTAGCGAGCTTGTAACGTTTTCCGAGAAACTCGCTGGACATGCTGATCGACCGAAGGAAATTTCAGTAAAGAACGAAAAGCGGTGTCTAAGAAAAACTTGAGAACTGATATGCCAGAAAAACCAGAGACCTCGTCAGCTCGACGCGTTTATGTGAACTGAACAGGACCGGGCCGACCGGGCGGCGGACCGGCCAGGATGAGGAGTATGATGAGATACGAAACTCCATCTCTCCTAAACTATTTACCTTTCTCTCTCTCTCTATTTCTCTGTCCTTCCCACACTCGTTGTCGTTAGCTTGTTCCGCCTCGATACTAGGATCGTGCTCCCTCTCTCTCTCTCTACACTATTCTCCTTCTCTCGTCGAACGCGCCCTTTTCCCTCTCGTTGATTCACTCTGTCTTTTTTGCTTCTTCGACTTCCATCCTCTTCTTCCGACCTTTTTACCCTTTCCACCAATGTTCAAAATCTTCCCATCTCATTCTCGCCCAAATGTTCCCACCACTTCAAAATCTACTCGCAGCTGCGGCATTCACCTTATGATACCTAGTCTACGTCCTTGTGCAGTTTTTATTTTCTTCGTGATGTTTGTTTATTTTTTTGTTTTATTTATCTTTATGCTCTTATATATGAAATATATAACATATTAAAAGAAATAGTTGAACACACACACACACACACACAAAATTAGCAATGAATACATACAACTAAACTTTAGATCAATTGACCAAACTTAATTATATTTGTAGTTTTTTTCCTTTAGATTTTAAAACAGTCTTTTTTCTCTCGGAATACAAATGTTTTGCACAAATATTACATATATATGTACATGTATCACATATATTTTTATACTACACACACACACACACACACACATTTATGTATATAATATGTATATAGAATCAATTTTTTTAATAGATAATGTGTTATTTTACTAGAGCAAATAATATACCACATCACAGTCACGCAAAGGTAATATATGAGTCACATATAATGCGCGATTATTATGATTATCGACAATAATTTGTACTATACGCTAGAAATAGTTTATTACAAATTGTAAAAAATTTCGGATAATTAATATACTTTTCATCTTCAATTATATATTAAGTGCACTGACTTACTTTCAAGTATGTACGACGTAGCTAACACAAAGTTCAAAAACAGCACAAAGTCGAACTGTCACGTTATTACTTACGCCGGTTATTAGTCATGCGTAATGTGAGGTACATACATCGTACTATACAAATACTCTCTTCTTATTGGTTGATACATCAGCGCGCTTGATTTCATGACGAATCATTTCTGCGTATGAATAAAAGATTAACGATACTTATATTGTAATCTTTTCACAATCGTGTTCAAATAATAATATTCTAATTCTCTCAATATAAAACTCCGTTTACATTTTTACAAATAGTGTCGTTTCTCTAACATATTTAATCTTCTGATAATATTATATATATATTATATCATCAGAAAGAAAATATTTACAACTAACGTTTCTTTATTCCTTCCACAGAAATTTTTTTTCTTACATCGTACGAAGTATTTTCCATATCTGTACGTTTTCCAGCAATAAGGTTCTTCATGTATACAAAAAAAATTTGTATTGTGTGATGATTCCACGTTTGATCCAGTAGCGTCGATTTGTTTGCGATCCGCAACGCCTACTATGATCGATAACGGTGCGGTAAAACCGCGTCAACGTTGCCGTAATAACGCTCACATATAAATGTCGCGTAGCAACACGTGAATTCCGACACCAACGACAAACGCTTGGCAACAGCGCGACCGCGGCGGTATGAATTCCGCACACTCACCGATGGAGGGTGGCATCTCTTGTACAAACCAGCTAAAGTTTACCAATATATTGATAAATATTATTTATTTTCAGACATTTTGTAAAAACATTTTGTAAAAATGTAACTTGTGACTTTTTCATTCAGTTTTATATTTGTTGTATATGTGTTGGCATTTTTTTCCATTGCTGTAGCAATAATATTTACTTACCACATGTCTTATACGCGTTTATATTTTACGAAAAGCTGTAAAAAAGTGTAAACACACATTGTTTTATGAAAAGCTGTTCAATATACATACAATTCAGTAAATGATGAAATTATAACAGATACTTTTAGTATCTGTTATATACTTCACTTCTAGTATCTGATATATACTTCACTAATTTCTGTATAACATATAAAGTGTATTTTCATAAACATTATTTTAATAAAATTAGTATAATATATACATCACAAATATACATTACAATACTGACCTCCTTAGCTAAAATATCCTATCTAGCATATCGGAAGAATCGAAAAAACTGAGGTTTTATTCTTTTGTTTTGTTGTGCCATCAGTAGTTAGGACAAATAAATTTTAGACGTCTATAAAACCTTTAGGATTTTCTAGCTTCATTTAGAAGATAGAACATGTGGAACTTTCCATATTTCAATATATCTTGAAAAATACAAAAATGCAAGATAGGACATTTTAACTAAGGACGGCAGAATATTTCTGACAATATTATGATACAAAATGTAATACAATCAAATATGAAATTAAACATGTGACAAAGTGTTTTATTATATATAGGAGAATTAAGAAATTGTAAAAAAAACTGAGAAGCATAAAAATAAAACAGAAGTTTCTGCACACGAATATTTCACGGACAACGTCTACGCGTCTGATCATGTCGGCGTGGCGACGCGATTCCGCCGTCTTTCATCCTCACCAACGCCGTATTGGTCTGGCAACGTCGCGGACGGCATAGATTCCGCTCCGCAACCGCAACCGCACGTTTGCTGGGCCGCCATGATACCAAAGCCGTGCTGGCCGTACAACGGTTTCTCCGCAGTGACGCGCAAGCCACTGCCGACGACGCGACGACGTAACGAACGTCGGACATACGGCTGGCCGCGTGCGGATATTTTATTGCCGATTACTTTCACGTATTACAATCAACTGAGATCACCGGTGTGACGAAATAGTTGTTTTACGGCAGATGGATCACTGCCGAGATCGATTTTTATGCGACTTTTCTATCTTGGCTCCTTCAGGAGAGATTTTTTAATCTTTATCTCTTTAATTTTTATCTCTACTTCAGTCTTCTTTTTTTCTTTTTCTCTCGGTCTTTCTCCCTCATTTTCAAGAGACACTCTTAGATCAGTACAAATTTCCTGATATCAAAATAGTCCATTTATTTTGTCACATCGTGCGCGAATCGAAAAGAATTATCGAGAAGAGCTAAGGGAAAAGTTGAGAGCAAGAAGAAACTTTTGAAACATACTCTATGAGTATGTTTGATACGGAAAGGTTTATCGAGGAGATACAGAGGCGGCCTGCGATCTATGATGTGAAACGCGGCGAGTACAACGACCGTAACGCCAAGATGACCGCGTGGGACGAAGTCTGCCAGGTGATGGTACCGAATTGGGCGCACTTAACGGATGAGGATAGAAACATACAAGGTATATAACATGTCATCGCAATTGTAATCGATCCGGATTCCCTTGGCTGCGTTGCCGTTAAACAGCGAACATCCGGAAATTTAGAGTTGGCGCGAATCGATATAATTTTTGCGCGTTCAATGTAAAAAGTGATTTACAATATCAAATAATCTTATAATTAGGAACACATAACATATTGAGTGCTCCGTGTTATGTCTTATATTTGCTGTACATATCACAAAAAACTACATTTTAGTTTTATTATATTTTAATTAACATTTCAGAGAATTCATACTTACAAGTGTTCTTATTTAGTTAAAAAATATTGAGAGTTTACAGATTACTAATAATAATAATTCTTCAAAATCATACTTTGAAACCATATGTAAAACATAAATTTTGCTATTAATATGCTGTAATAGAGTATTTTTTTCGAAAAAAATAAGTTTTGAAAGTATATAAAGTATATAAAGCTCTCTCCTTCTTTCCCTTCCAAATCTATTTAATATGATATTTTAGAAAAAAATTTACGTGGAAAGTGGCGAAATATACGAGATTACTTCATGAAAGAACTCAAGCTTCAAAAGTCCCATAAAAATGGACCTGCTGGTCGAAAGCGCAAGAAATATGTGTATTTCGATAGATTATTGTTTCTCATGCCGACGGTAGAGAACAAAAGGTATTAACTTTCTTGTTAAAACTTATAATCTCGCACGCCGTAACTTTATTTAAATTCATTTTTTTTTTAGGAATTCTGCGTCACTTAGCCCCCCGTCAATGAGCCCAACACCAATCATTTGCAAGGAGGAAGAGAGCGAAGGTGAAGTGGATAATCCCGTAATCGAAGAGTACGACGTACCTCTTGCACATGGTGCTTCTGTAACGGGAAACAGGGAGTTTCTTCAAGCGGGTACACCCTCCTACAAAATGTGCCCGCGTTATTCGAAACAACTTTGTGAAACATCTTTCACACCTTTCGACGAGATACATGATATTCTTTCCTCGCATAGTAGTCAACGTGTTACCGTTGACGAAGATGACTACGACAAAATGTTTCTTCTTTCGCTATTGCCGATCATCAGGCAGGTACCGGAAGAAAAAAAACTTGATGTCAGAATACAAATGCAACAAGTCCTTGCTATGGCACTCCGCCCGTCTGATAAGAAGTAAGTCACTTGCCGCTTTTTTAAACCATGTGATCACGCGCGAACGAAAAATGATCTTTTTTTACTTATTTTTACACATTTTTGTGTCTGTTTTGTTTTAATATCTTGAACATATAAATCACAAACAAATAGCTTATTTCTTGATATATGTTTTAGGATGGACGTTGAAGTTTAATTTCACTATTCCAGCGTGAGAACTGACAAATAGTATAAAATTTATTTTTTCTAATATATCTAATAAGTTATATTTTCTAATATATTTTGATCACCAAGATCATTATATGTTCGGTAAAGTACTTCGAAATATTTTTCAATGTAAGCTTCAATATTGTATAAGTATACCATGATCATGATGATTTATAAATGTATTAAAGTATATTTATAACCTAGAGTTGCTACTTAAGGAAATACTCTAGAATATACAACACATAAATTTTATACTATTTTAAGATAAACATTATGAAATATAAATATATGACTGTGATATTAAGTTTTTGACAATCGAAGACTTGAAAACAGTATGTACTATATGGATGCAATCTTATGATCCAATCAACAAATTGACTTAATTATTGTGAAATATAAAATATATAAATATATAAATTCATCTTATCTTCTCTCGAATTTTTCCTAAGTAGAAATTATTACTTAATCTGTATTAGAAATTTAATCAGTCTGAATTGATTATAAGATCTAAAAATATAAAACTGTCTGACAAACACATTAAACAACTTGCTACTTTTAAATGACAATGTTCGTTTCTGACAAATTGTGCTTTAAGAATATAGTAATCATATAAGTACTCTGATACGCAAAGTCTATTAAAAAAAAGATGTCAAATGCCCGCGAAAAAATGCCAGTAACATAAAAACTATAGCAGACCTGTCAAACACAAATTTAGCAGCAAACTGGAAGCAGAAATTGAATAAATCTCTGTCATAACCTAAAATTTAATAATGTCACTTAAAGAATTGTAACAGATTTGTCCGGAATTTACTTCATTAATGATAATAATTCTAACAGCTCTGTTGACAAAATCTGACCTTACAGATCAATCTTTATATGTGGCAATATTGATATTCTGCTTAAATTTATAGGCAATTTATCCACAATTGTTAACAGTTTATTTACTGGATATATATCTAATATATCTGGTTATATATCTAATATAACATGGTTTGGTTTTTTGTTTGGATTACACATAATTTGATGTGAGATACAATCGTCTGTCTATGACGTAAAAAGACAAGATGTAATATACATAATGATGACAAAGCAAAACTAACCAATTAACCCTAATCCTTGGCATTGATGTCCAAACAATTTTTGAGATATCTTAACTATTTAGTAGAGGAATTTCTAAAAGATAAAAAAATACATCACAACTGTTATTTCCTTAATATAGAATATTGAATAAAACCCCATGACTTTTTACAGATTGTTTGCAATGTTTTAACCAATAAAATAACAATTGTGATGTATTTTTTTATCTTTTAGAAATTCCT
>QVNW01003667.1:0-27551 GCA_014825475.1 Pseudomyrmex flavicornis
TTCGCGGTGTCGCGATATTGCGGGAATATTGGAAGTCGACGGGCGGAAGGGAAGAAAACCTTGTGGCAGAATACATGCATGTATATCTTCGATTCCGTCCGGTGAATAAAGGAAGATTGGAAGAAACGTGGTGTATACGAGCCCCCGGTTTACCTTTTCGAAATCGAAACACGGCACGCGCGTGAAAACCGAAGCGCGAAAAGTGTCGGCAATCCGAACGAAAATGATAGGAGTATAATAATATCCCGATGTAACGGGAGCTATTTCACGAACACGATCATCACTAATCCGATTTTTTCTGTCCACGTGATTGTTACGCGCGTGAAACCGATGATATTGTACTCGACATTGCTGACGGGACACGCGGAAAACGCAAAACTGCACAAAGTCGAAGTATGTTCAATAATTGAACGAAAACTCGTACAGTTGTTCTAAATTTCAGGTGTTTTATATTTCACGATAATTATTGGATTTTGAAGTGAGGAATCTTTTGTTTTTTTTCGGCGTGTAACAAAATTTTTACATATTTTTGCAAGCAGCATTGATTGATTGATTTTTTCTTTTTATTTTTAGTGAAATATGTTAATCACGTTTGAATTCCGATAAATTAGTTTTTATTGATTTATCGGTTGCTTGAGTAGCTTATCGCGCAAGCAAACGCGCTTTGTGAGATCTTTAATATACGCGGATTTGAGTACAACGTTTCAGAGAGAGGAAAAGAGAGACTCTGACATTCCTTCGAAGATCCGCATTTTTCTCCTTCTTCCCTTCTCTCGACTTATTTGCCTGGGAGTCGAAGTACTCGATTATCTGTAGCCGGATAGTCGTTCAACGAGGGTTGTAAGAGGCATAAAACGGTATTACCTTCCGGGAAATCTGCGATAAAACGGGAGCAAAAAGAAGGAAAAAAGGAACGACGCGGAGCGGGGTGAGCTCGGAGGGCGGGACAGAGGAAGAGGGTGGAATGAAAGTAATTTCCGGGCTGAAAGAAGCCGACTTCAGAGTAAAAACATAATCAGAAGGATGGTCTTAAGTCTTTTAGAAAGAGACAGATTGATGGATTATGCGACCAATAAATCAAATTCGTAGTATGTTCGTTTGAGAAACGCGCACATAAACGAATCAATTAATTTAAATCTCTGGGATTATATCTTTTTTTTTTTTTAGAACATATAAAGTTTGTATCTTCATAAAGATGATTATGATTCCAACTAGTTGTGCGAAGTTTGCCATTTAGCAATTTTTCATAAAAATCTTTATGTCATTCACGCATCTACACTCTTTTATCCGCTCACTCCAAAAAACCTAGTTATAATAAATAAAAAAAAAAGGACACTAAAGGTTCTGGAAAGTGGACAAATATAAATGAATTGTGGACAAACGCGAGTAATACAAAAATGTCATAAAAATTCCAAATTCAAATGCAAGTGCGAATTTCGCACAAGTCAAATGCCTTACGTTGTTTAAATTTAATGGATGACACAACGTTGCCGACAAAACAACACTGTCCACGACACGTTGCCCACGCCGCATTTTTCGCCAGAACGTCCCACATATTTAAACAAAGTATTCCACGTGCATCGCCATGCTGCAAACGCGATAAGTTTGACTCGCAAAATTGTCACAAATTGCACGCAGCTCGATTCGAAATTCTTCATATAACTAATTTGCAATTTAGTTTTGTCTATTGTGTGCGCAACTTATTATCTATTTTAATTATTCACTGAAGATCCAAAGATCGAAGCGTTTGATTATAGTTTATGATCAAATCATATCACGGACATTTCTTTATTTATATTCCTTTACTTATTATTGACAATTTTGCGAGCAATTTCCACTTGAATAAGTCATCTGCGTGCAATTTGTGACAATTTTGAACTTATTCAATTGATTGTCCTATTAGTTTTCTAACTTTTGAGCCCCATTTGATAATAAATAAATAAACATATCTCACCCTTCGAAAAATTGTCCTCTCGTCGCGCTCAATTATTCTGTCCGACAGAATGCATAATATAAAATTTGCATTTAGTAGGCTATAGTTTGCATTAAAACATATGACTTGGCACGGTTTCTGAACAATATTCGGCGCGAGTCTCGTGCAACGCGGTGTTAGCACGACCCACTCGAAGACATTCGTTATAATTAGCGTCATGAGCACACCTCGTTGTCCACAAACCGCAGCGGGCGAATTACTCTAATGTCTCAGCCGAAATCGTACGTACGGTTGTGCGTTGTCGCATAATGTCGACATTGCCGACCGGAAATGCAAAATTGACAACAATAAAACGCGCTATAATTTAAACGTGCGGTGCGCAATTAACGAAGTTACTTCACTATATAATTTCAGAAGACCATATGTGTGTGTATGCGCGTGTGTTAATACGTCTTGTACACGTTTATTCCCTTATTACATACGTTGCAAGCAGACGCTAAATTAAGAGTAACTCGAAAGAATGAACAAAAAATTGCGCGAGTTTATGTATTTTCAAAGGCATTGTTTTGCAGTCGCAAACAAACCAAGCGCACGAGACAAAACGAGAGAAAGCTCTTACGTAAAACAAAACATCGCGCGCGAAAGCATAAGAGAAGCAATAAAGAGGATGGAAAAAACCCGGTCCTTACGATATGAAATATGCGCGAGAAGTCCGAGCAAACATGATCGCGCGAGGCTTCTTCTTCTTTTCATCGGAGATTCACCATCTTTTCTCTTTCGCCCACCCTATTTCGCGTCTAGGCGCGCCCCATGCAAGATTCCACCTCGTGAAAATGATGGCAGCTCGTTTGCCCGTGAAAACGGGCGATTTTTTTCGGTCACGAGAGCTTCCCGTCTCTAACCCACGCGAGACGTAAGCTCGCGAACAAGCAGCTTCGCGTTCAATATCATTTTTCCGCCTTCGTGCGATCTCACATGCTGAGCAATTTCAAAGTCTAACCCCTTTAAGCCACGGTGTACGTTTTCCCTACGGCAAATTGCTATCAACATTTTGTGTGTAAAAGTATGGCGTTATGACTATCGTATTTTGTCTGAAACGCGTGATTTCGTCGCGCGCAATATCGTTTCTCTCAGACCGCAATTATATTTATGAGCGATAAGCGAGGGCTGCGAGCGACAGATGTTTCCAATATTTGTGTTACAGAAATTATATAATAATAATAACAACAAAAGTAATTAAATTAAGATATATATAATAAATAGTAGGTTGGGGCAAAAATAATTGCGGTTTTTGTTATTTAATAAACCTCTAATATTTATTATATATCTTAATTTAATTATTTAATTATTTAATTATTATTATTATTATTATATATTTTCTGTTTTTCATTAAATAATAAAAACTGCAATTAGTTTTGCACCAACCTTCTAACAAACTAATAAAAAATTAACAACGTAATAAAAATGCGTTACAACAGAAGACATTTCTCTCGACGATGTTTGATTCCGTGCTCTTGTTTTAGGAAGTAAAATCTCGCAGAAGCGTATATACAGACTGACTCTAATGACTTCATCAATTCTATAGTACAACTTTCGTCACTTTTGCTTTCCGCGAGCCGAACGTGGAAATTTCGAACATTTTGGTTTGTTTAATTAACGAATTTATAGTTCGAGGGAAACATCTTTCCAATCGATAAGTTTTCGCTAATTGAAATCGTGCTCGCGCCTCTGTAATCTGGCCGTGAGTATCGCTTCTAATTGAAGAGCTAAAGCTGCGAATTATGATCCGTTCTCCCGTTCGTTTATTCGATACGATACCGTTCGATCAGATAACATTGCAAATTGTAATTGATGAAATACTTGTCGCGTGTAAAATTCTCTCGTCGCAAATTGTCAAATGAATACTCATTGGTCGCAATGTGTTCTTTTTTTTTCGCAGAATTTGAATTTGTAATCAGTAATGATAGTCATCATTAGCATATGTGGGTAGCATAAAGGTTATATAATAACCTTTATTGACCAATTTTATTAGCACTCTCATTTTAATATTTTTTTAATATTTTTCAGTTCTATCTCATTTTGATTTTTGATTTTTTATTGACATTTTATTGATAGCTTAATTTTGTTGTGTCTCATTGTTAGTAAATTATTTCGAAAGAATCTAATTCTTTGCAAATGACAGTAAAAAATTTGCTTGTCGATATCATATTTTTGGCTTCAAGTTTTTCTATTGAAATAGAAGTTAAAATTATAATAGAAGTTTTTCTATTATAATTTTCGTACTAATTGCAAACGACTGATTAAAGAAATATCTTTCTTTTGTAAACACCGTAAACACTTTTGAGCGCCGTCTGATGCTATACCTCGCTAAATTTTAAAAGGTCACATAGGCGTCAATTTATATAAAAATCTTGCAAATCGATATATCTCGCAGATCGATATATCTCGCAAATCGATATATCTCGCAAATCAATATCTCTCAAATTGATATTTCTGCTATAATTGTCCTACATTTGTTATTTTCGAGTTGCGTCAGTCTCCGATGCTTTTTTCGTGAAAAATAAAATTTTCACGCACAGATGATTATTTCTAAGTCTACGTAAATATATAGTTTTTAATTTTTTATTAGTCTTTTAAATATATTTTATTTATTATTACTTAAATATATATTTATTTCTAAGAAATTTTAAAACTTACTTGTGTGAACTTCTTCACATACGTTTTGTCCGTTCTTTTTCCTCGCGCGAACTTCAATTTTTTGAATAGTACAATTTCGATTATCTTCCGAGAACAACGAGAAACGACTGATTTACACTATCCGATAATACACAGAAAAACACAACAGTATTTGTTTGTGCGTCGCAAAGTGGCGCTCTCGTTTACGTCGATAACGTACGATCCCTCCAATTTTCGTAGCCCGAAACGACTCTCGTTCTCAAGAGCCAGAAGTATATTCACGGTCGATCGAGCGACTGTAAACTCGCGTAGGACGAAGGAACGTCGTCGTTCTCCTGAAAAAGGAAAAAGAGAACGTACGACGTCGGTGCGGAGTGCTAACAGCGGAAGAAGACGAGCCAATCGATAGCTTCGACAAACGAGAACGACGACCCGACAAAATATTGACTCGTACTACTTGGCAGTGCGGTTGTCCCCAAATTTCAGGGAAATTTCCGCTGTTGGACGCGCGCACAATCTTTTTTCTTGTCTTAGGCAAAACGTGGCGCCCTCGTAACATGCAAAACTTGTATTTTTGCAATGCGAATATTTTAACAAAAGAATAAACAAATTACACGTGTGAGAGAGAGAGAGAGAGAGAATTGGTAAAAAAGAATGTCAAATCTTATTTTTGCAAAAATCGATTTCTCGAAACTTTACATTCCTCAAATGTCGTCATCTCGGGGGAAACGTATCAAGAAGAGAGATAAAAATAAGAATCCGATGAGAAGGCGGAAGAAATTCGGTATCGCCGCGAATAAGATGAATCCCACTCGACGCCATTTTCACTTCCGGAGCGCAGTTTGTTCTGCTCCGTTTTATCATGAATTACGACGATCTCGCGACAAAATTATTTTTTCAGGCCATCTGCAGAGCGCAACGTAAGCACACAATACCGTATTCTCGTGCTTTGTTTTATCCCGGCACGATATATAGCCCATCTTGTTGCAAAAAAATACAAAAGATGCTCCGTCAAGATATGATCGTAATCTCGCGACCAGGTCTGAAATGTCATTCGGGAGAGAAAGATGAAAAAAAAAAAAAAAAAAAAAAAAAAAAATTCATGTAAAACAAATATTAGCGAGGATAAGATTTGTTTGTTTTTGAAAGGATATTCACAAAACTAAAGCAAACAGAATGTAAAACATGCCAATTATTGATAACAAACATGGGATAAATAAAAGCGCGGCGCGCGGTGCAATACCAAATTATAATACCAAATAATTTCCATGTATTAGCATTTAATATTTCCCCAGTTCAAGCTGGGAATCGTGTCACTTTTAGATAGAACGTTCTGTATGGCCGTACCACTCGGAAATTCCCGTTGCGCGAGTGCACCGGAAGTTTCTAACTACCAAAGTTAGCAGACATGGTGGTTGTAGCACTGCATTGAGAGCGCGCCACACTTTCTCCATCCGCAAGATGATTAATTAAATGAGCATTCGATAAAAAATGCAATGCTCTTGCCGAGAGATACCTATGCCTTTATCGCGTGTCCAGAGAGCATCGAATTAAAGATCGCGCGCAGACGAATGCTAATCAAACCCAGATAACTCGCAGGAAGAGCCTCGTCGGGAGAGACGAGGAGAATGCGGAAAGAAGGAAGAGGAAACACACAACGGAGAGGGAGGAGAGAGAAAGAGAGAGAGAGAGAAAGCTCAAGGTCACCGAAACGCGACAGAATCGCGCGTACCAGGTGCCTGTTTCGCTCTGGCTTTCGAAAGTTTCCCCTCTTACCCCTGCCACACCCTACCCTGTCGCCATATTGATCGGCGCTCCTACACTTCGCACAGCAACCCCCTACTGCGTCTCAGCCACCCCTGCAGCCACCGCGACGTTGCCGCGTCTTTTTCCCTGACAATTTTCCGCGTTCCCCACACAACATTCGCACACATGTTGACAAACGTATAATGGAAGAGAGGCGGACGTGTGCGTGCGTGCGTGTGTGTATGTGTGTGTGTGTGAGAGAGTGATAGTATATAAGAATATTTCAAACCTCGTTAATAACTTATCTCGCTTGATAAACTATTTGCAAATGTCGATAAACTGATATTGTACGCGCGATTATCCAACTATAATGTATCGAGCGAATTATTTATCGTGACACTCAATATCACATTTTACAACGTATTAATTTTGCGCGATTGTGTTGACAGAGAGAAAGACTATTATTGCACGCAACTTTCATACAACGGGCAATTAATTTCGCGGTTGTTAATAGAGAGATTTATTGTTGCACGCGACTTTCGTGTAACAAGCAGAAAACGGATATAGGAAAAAAAAACAGTAAAAATTTATTTCCGATTTTCACGTAGTAAATATCTAGCGGCTCGACCGAGATATTTTTAGTGGATTATATCATACTTACGCGCATATATGTAATATTAACAGCTTTTTTTTTGTTTCTTAAGAGTGTAACGTCCGCGCGTTTGACGTTTCTCTCTCTTCCTTTATTCACTCACGTGTCATTTGTTTGCAATACGCTTTACTCTTGTACTTTTTTTTTACGAGAAAAAGGATAAGAAAGAGAAACAGCGAGGGATGAGAAAGCTCGAGTGGGAAGGATCGATGCCTTCGCGATGCACTCCGCGCGCAACGGCCGGTAATATCGCTTTCTCATCTTTATATCCGAAGAAACTCTCTCTCTTTTTTGCAGCGCGCTACCCCTTTTGACATTAGTTGCAAAGCGCGCTATTCTACAAAATCCCGACAATAGCACGTCTGTGTGATTCTCGATCGTTTTTCACTTCCGCGATACACCGTATATATACTCGCTTCTTATACACAATAGCACGGGAAGATGTTTATTGTCAATTATTTAAAATCTTTTTTTTATTATTGAATAATGTAGTGCGTCTTTTTTTTTTATAGATGCAGATTTCTTTCTCGCAGCTGTGACTTCTCTCAATTTTACCGATAAACTTGGCTATTTACGTTATCAAAGAGGAAGACGCTTTAAACGTCACCACAGCTTTGTAATTTTTCCGAATGTATTTTTCGCGCATTGTATTCGACTTGATTGCAAGTAATCAGTACATAACGAGTTGGTAATTAATTTAATACAAATGCAGTTGTATTACGTGTGATTGTATTACCTTCAGTTAATCTGAAATATGAAGGGACGCGATTGATTGAAAGATTAATTCGTAACGTCGATGTGTTTTGCGCTTCGGGGATCGAAGAGAAAAAATTAAAAAAATAAAAAAATTACGTCAAACCCCTCAATTAATTTTTAACGTACCGATAGTAAAGTTTGATCACGGAATATTTTTCAAACTGGGATTATTCGACTGTGTGGAAAAGAGATTACCGGAAGAATCGCGACATATTTCTACGTTTGGTTCGGGAACGCAACTTTTCTATTAAAAATTACAAATTAACGATAAGAGTTTTAATATAAAAAAAAAGTTATTTATAAAGTAAAGCAAATTATTTGAAGAAAAATGTTAATGCTCTTCGTGCGATCTTTTTTGAAAAATCAATGAGAGCAAAGAGAGAAGAGAAAGTACAACAACGTTTTTTTCACATTACGATTGTTCACAATGTACGTCTATTTGTTAAGTATTTGAAATGTGTGTGTTCGGAAATAAGCTCTTCCTATTTCTCTACACGTAAAATAAATAACGTTGACTGTAAATTCTCTTGATTTCTTGGATACTTCGGCGCTATCAATAATGGAGTGCTGCATTCAATAATGGTTATTCAAAGTCCGAGTAACTACCGGAAACAGAAACTACTTCGCGCGCTGCTACCTATACTCACAAGAGTCTCTCCCCCTTCACAAACTATCTCAAAGTCCGAAACTCGGAATCTATAGAACTGTCGACGGACTTGTGACCTGTGCAGAGAGACTTGTGTGCCCGACGGCGACGCTCGAAGAAGAAGAAGAGAGATCGAGAGCTCGTGAAAATTAGTGATCGAAAATAGTTCGCTGTAGAGATGCGAGACGCGCCGAATAAATACGCGCGGGTAAATTGAACTGCAAATATAAATAGAAAGACGGAATTCAATAAAAATTGTTCACGCATAAGACATCGGTTAATTGTCGTTAAAAAGGCTGTCAATGTAGAATCTTCAAATGAGTGACGTCGAGGACGCGGATAATGAAGTGCGACCTAGACACAAGCTATCGACCGTAAAACGACAGCTGAAGTGAAATGTCTAACGACTGACAAATTGGATCAATATCGCGATTTCAAGGAAACAATAATCAAAGAGGCGGCAAAACGCGCACAAAAGTGAAGCGTTTGACTCTAATAACCGGCCGAAGTAAAGTTTAATCTATTGTGTCGGGGACTTCGTGATATACAGAATTTTCCTCTTTCTCCTTTCCTCTCTTTCCTCCACCCAAAGAGACAGAGGTTAAGGGTCGGGAAGTTTCTGCAAATGTATAGTGTGATATTTCGCAACTATTATTTCCGAACTCTCTCTCTACCTTTTGGTATGTAATCCGCGTCATGATTAGGCCAAGTTCTATGACGATAAAGCGATATTTTATGATTAAAAGCGCACAGATTGTCGCGAGATATCCACGAGTACGAGCAATTTGTCTTTACACACACAAAAATCTCAGTTTATCCTCGAAGATGACTTTCCTTTACAAAGACTTTCCCGCAAAACAGATCCTTCATTCTACACATTTTTCTCTTATTTTTCACCGTGAAATCACTTCTCACCATCACTCGTCACGAGATATGATCGCGTATTTGGCGCATCGCGATTTTGATTTACACGCAACAACCGACGTAATTATCATTATATTTGCGTACACGCGCGCATCGAGTTCAGATAACTAATAAAGCTATCTCTCTCTCTCTCTTCTTCCGTTCTCACGCGTTCTGACGCAAACAAATTGGCGTGAATATCACGCGGCCCGATCCTTCTTCCGTTGATGCGTGCATTTTCTCACGTGTCCACGATTTCTCCGCCGGTGCCATAATATAACACGGCGATCCGTCAAGCGCAAAGATTAATTGAGGCTAACATCGCAGGCGCATCGACGTTACGCGAGCAAACTGCCACGTCGATCCCCCGGCGCGAGTGTTACGCGCGAAAGATGTATCGCGCTCTTCCATTTAGCAAAACTCGAAATACGTAATGGATAATATCAAAACCTTAATATAAAGCGACGTGTGACATAAATTAACGTAGTTCGCGTTAATACAAAATATTTTTGTTGCAATAGTACGTAGTACTACTATACTAAATAGTGTTTTGAGCAGGAATAAGATTTGTCTATGCAAACATCGCATAATATCGCATATCGATATATATATCGCATTTCGATATAATCGCATATCGATATATAAAATCAAAACCTTAATATAAAGCGACGTGTGACGTAAATACGTCGAATATAATAAAAAATATATTAAAAAAAATATATATATATGTTATATATATTTTATATATTATATATATTATATGCATGAATCTCCGTAATTTGTGAGATTTTTATTCAATGGCATCGCAACAACGCGAATGTACGCAACAATAAAAACATATACCGCGATTAATCGCGAATATTATGCTTCTCGTTTTAATCGAACATGTGAAATTTCATCCCGTGTGTTCTCTGTGTGCCGTCGAGTCTTCAATTTGATTATAACAACGCGGGATCAACAGCGGGGGATTAAATTTTCGATTGTTATATTTATATTATATACATGGATTCGCGTGTTTTTAATGCAATGAAAAGTTTAGTTAGATTAAATGCGAAGAGCGAGCATTAGTCTCTCGACAAGGTTACGTTTCACATATTGAGTCATTAAGTGTAAAAATTAACAATTAAATATACGCACATATTCATACTTGGTGATCCAATATATATTTAACTTGCAGATTGGTTGGCAATTTCGAAACTTTGCGAAATCTCTTTGTTCGAACGACCGTCTCGCAGTTGTTCTAAGAAAAGATCTTCAGACCGCTTCATCCGGAAGACCATTCTCCAGAGAGCGCGATACAACCGCAACAGATACCAGCGGAGTAGAAACGTCCGGATGTCTTCTTTGAAAAATCGTTCGCGGAGCGAAGCCTTCGTCTCTCTGAGTAATTCCCGTGATGAATGTACTACGGGTGGATCTAACAATGGCCAGCCGAAGCACATTGCCAACACCCCCTTTAGAATTACGTTCTTGTCAACTCGGGGTCGTTAACCGCCACCTCTTCCATATATATACATATAAAATCTTTCGGATAGAAAATATCTCGCGGATTCCGTTTTACATGCTAATCGTGTAATAATATATCTCTCGCATATTATTCAAAGAGAAAATTTTTGTGCATCCTCGCAAAAAAAGACGGACGATTATTTCATTAATTACTGTCTCATGAATCGAACAAAAAGAGAGATTCGTACATTCCATTACGTCGCCGTAATAGCGCGGTAACGTCACCGTTAGATAAATTGAAAAATTAAAGAAGTCTACGGGAAAAGAATTGCATCTAGAAACTGAGTCGTCGACTCGTAGGTGGTGTGGAAGAAAGAACACGCGCGCGAACGCAATCGTCTTTCTGGTCACAAATTAATTCCAGTCACACACGGTTTGCAAAGAAAAAATATCTATAACATACTGCAACGTGGGAAACGAAATTCTTCGTCTCATAAAGCATTCCTCGCTTGCATGTCACGGAGAAGAGGACACCGGCGGCAAGGAGGAAACGGCGACAGGAGCAGCACGAGTGGGTGGACATTTCCTTGACGTCAAAGGTTTCAGCCAAGGTTTTCCAGCTCGGTCGCGCGGTTTTCCAGTCACGAACGTCAGCGTGGAAAAAGGCATTACGAGGTAGGTGCACGCCGCCGCGGCGGAAGGAAACGATATCTCGTTGCACGTCTGACGGAGAGAAAGAGAGAGCTGCGAGAGAAATTGCAGAAGCGTCTCTCACGAATCGATTTTCGGTATCGCGAAGCGAGCAATTAAATCGTCACATCGAGAAAGAAAGAAAAAGTTTGCGAATTCACAGACACGCCACAAAAAAATTTGTGGATAGTTTAACGTTTTTTTTTTCATTACGAAATTGGGTGTAACATCACAAAATCGAATTACTCACCTGTATATAATATTAAATTAACGCGTCGCGTCTGCGCGGCTCTGACGACACTTTTATATCAAATTATATATCGCGATACGCGCGATACATAAAAATCATAATGACAATAAATCATAATGATCATAAATCATAATGAATTTCACGACGTGTAAAAGTTTCAACACAAAAGATTGGTATTGCAGCCATCGATATATCTGGTGCTGTCACTGTTTCGCATTTTTGTTTTTTTTTTCCCCGAATAGCAATATCCAATGAATACGGGAACAAATAGCGCGAGATGACCCCCTTTCCCCAACATAGATTAATCCAATTAACCGGAATGAAATCCGTCTGATGACGCGTCGCAAATAAATTTGCATTTCACGCGTGCAAAGGACAATTTTTCCACGTGGGCGTTTTTGATTCTCACGTGCGAAAATGCCACGAGTCGCACCAGCCAGTCGATTATCTCTAGTATAGATCCGTGTATTGTTACCTACAAGGTATGCACCTTTTGCCTTTAACCGCTGACCTTTTACCAACCTTAAAACGTCCGTTACATCGATCGCAGCTCTCCGAAGCTGCTCGCGCGCAAATAAAACAAGTTTCTTCGGCGAAGAGATAATGATCCACTTCAATGAAGGACGACGTGGCAACGACAGAATCGTTATTCTCTTCCAAGCGCGAAATTCTTGGAAAGTAATTATGCACGCGTCGCGTCCGATAATCTCATTAAAATTTCCATTTTGCAAGCAATTACGCGTCAGATTCGTCGAACAGATAAATAATAAATAGATTCGCTCGGCGATCGCTTTCGTTAGACATTTTCGGAATAGCGTCGTATAAGAGAGAAACTGAAATTTCTCCGCTCGGTATATATTCCACGCCGGGAATATTCCGGCGCTGACTATAACACAGCAAGCCGCGAAAATCGCGGAGGTGCCAAAGCGGAAGTAAACGCACACGCCGCGCGCTCATTTGTTTCGGGCAATGAAAAGAATTTAATTGGCCTGAGTCGTGAAAAAAAAACGACAAAAAAATACTAGAAAAAAAAGGTCTTTATCTCGAAGCTTCGCTCTCCGCTCCCGAAATTTGAATGCCGAATTTCGAATAGAAAGAATTTCATCAGCCGAGAGTGTTTGTTTTATTTGTTTTTCCTTTTGCTATTTGTACCGGATTTGTAGTCAGTGGACAATTTGCGAAATTATAAATAATAGTACGTGTCGATCGATCAATATTTTTTTTTTCGACCAAAAGGAAATGAAAATTGACTTGTAAGAGATCTTGCAGGTAAACATTATTGTGATTGACGAGAGGATGATGAGAATCGCGTAGCAAAACATTTAACGAAGAGATTTAAACCATATTTTTGCAACACTTTTCGCGATTTCTATCCCTCCGTGTTTACCGATCGCAAAATAAATCACAAAACATCCCTGTCGATATACACACGTATATTTATTGACAACCATCGTCGACAAGTCACATCTCGCTCTATATCGTCACATCGCGCACTGTGTTTTTCGGCTCTTTTATTTAGTTAAAAATAATTACGTTAAAAGTCCCGCCATCGAGCGCGGATCGATAACGCAAACTATTTCCGTCCCATTCCCGACCTCTCACTTCTTCCTCTTTCCCTCAGCTCTCTTCATTCGCTCGAAACTGCCCGGTTATGTAAAAGGGAGCAAAGTGAAGAAGAACAAAAAAAAAAAAAAAAAAAAACACCTGGGAGAGAGTGCGCTGCGAAATCAGGAACTACGCTTCTTCTTAACAACATTTCTTGCTTATCTCTTGGCCTCCGCGCGCGGAAATGACGTTTTGCCGCGGCAAAACATTTTCTCGGCGAACCAAGGCGTTCAATTTTTTTTTGCCGTCATGTCGGGCCCGCCCTTTTCCCGCCGAACTCTTTACCATCCCCGCAATCGCTCGGGATTTCTCGCTTTTCCACGCTAGAATGCGATGTTCGTTATAGAAACGTCGAATTGATCGCGAAATTGTCAGATATTTTCTAGCGCATGTCAACACAATCGAGCGTTTTCAATTGAAAATGTCTACTCGCTCGCGCGCGCGGGTTAATAAACTAATATAATATCTCACGTCCGTTTTTGTCCGTGGTTGTCGCGGAAGGGAAGGGGTTGTTGAACGCGCTCTCTCAAACTCGCTCGCGCGCGCACGCAAATTATCACACGGCGATTTAATCTCGCGTCGCCATTGAAGCACGGGAATGCGCAAGCGAGCTGTGGAGGTATACACAACATTATACTGAACACACACGAAGCACATGTCTCGGCGTATTATGTAAATGCGTGTAATAACATTATCTAAGTGCATACGTTTACGTTACGTTTCGAGTGCGCGCGCCAGTCAAGCCGGTTGTCCCCTGCTGCATAATTCGCGCTGGAGCACCGGCGACCGCACCGACGCGACGTGTGTGCTCGCTTTACGCAGCTATTCGCTATAAAACGCACACAATCTCGTTTTGTACAACGAGTGTGTTACGGATACGGTTTAATTCCGGTGATAATGCGTCGATGCGAAGTGATGTTCGGAAAAGCACATGTAATGGAAATAGAAACAAAAAAGAAAAAAAACCTCTTTCTTTTTCCAATTGTTCTTGCGAGCGTTTCTCTGTTACATCCTTGGATCGCTAAAAATAGCCTCTAAAAAGCGGCTTTTACCTATTTGAAGTTCGGGATACCGCGTGCATGGTCTCTCTTTCTCTCTCTCTCTCTCTCTCTCTCTCTCTCTCTTTTTCTCTCATTCTCTACCTTCTCGTGGCCAAAACCACGCCTCTCTTCCGCAAAGCATTAATCGCAGTCCGCTGACTATCGCTTGAAATGCATCCGCGTACTTTAACATTTCGCCCTCCCAGTCGCGTGTGGCCGTGGCGCACATTTAGACAGGGGAGGAAGAAAAAAAAAGAGGAAACGACAAAGCGCGTATTTTTTGCAGCACTCGCGAACACGAAAATAGCCCGTAGTTTGCCTGCGACAAATTTTACGGGCATGACCTTGCACTGTATATTTTAATTATTCCGAGACACTTTTTGCAAACGTATTGACCGCTTATTTCTGCGTACACACACAAGTGGTCATTTAAATAAGCCAGTATCAACATGACGTGTTCTTTCTACGTGTTAAAATTGTTATTTTTACCAAAAACAAAATATTGCAAAACATATATATTGATCATTTTGTGCGATAATTCTTTGCGTTAAATTTTTTTTTAGTTCCTCTATGAAATCGCAAATATTGCGAGTGGATTGAAACACTATCAAAGAAAATTATTATTTTAATTACTCTGTATATTTGTAGAAAAACTATTTTAATTTTTTGACAAGTTTTAATAAAAGCTTTGATATTTTATCACGATAAAATTAGAGATTGTGTGCAAAATTTGAAAAATTTAATACCTCTGTGTGTAGGTAACGGTTTTTTTGTTTTTTTTGTTTTTTTTTTTTTTTTGCAAATTACAAGTATTGAACTTCGCATTTATATACGCACGCACATCCACATAAAGATTCTCTCGTGTACACGCGCGAAATATTGAAAAACGTATTTTTAAACTAATGCCACAATTTCCTGGTAGAGGTTTCCTGTTATTTAGAGATAAACTCTAAAATATTCTAGAGATTTTAGCAGCTTAGGCGCATCGTTGCGCATCGGTTAGAAGCTTACCGAATGTAGGTCGATTTTCAGGTTCTAGCCTGGATCCATGTGGTTAAAACGAACCCCAGTTTTCACCCTTCTATATCCCAGAAACAGCGACAAAGAAACGTTCGCGGAGGGGGAGACAAGGGAGATAGAGGAGGCGACAGGGAGAGGGGACAGGATTGCATGCATGGACGGGACGTGAGGTGGTTGGAGCTAGTTCTGGCGGAGGTGGTGGATATGCGGCAAAGGTAAAGGTCAGATAAAGCGAATGTTATCGACTGCTTTGTTCGCGGAAAACGCTTTACTGACTTCCATTGTAATACTCTTGATTATTATGTTCGTTCTCCGGTTACTCGTGTTTGATCTGTATTTATTATTAATTAACGTTCCAATCATAGATTTAACTATTATCGCTGAGAAAAATCGATAACTTTTTTTTTTCTTCAGAAACTGGAAAAATTTCACAATTTTATCGCGCGTAAATATATCCGCAGACACGGCGAAAAAAAAATGGAACGGAAGATGAGAAAGAAACGCGAGTAGAGAAAGAGAACGGAAATAAAGAAAAAGAAAGAGATAGAAAAAAAACAGGCGGAAGACTCGGCAAGACACGCTTCGCCGATCGTCAAACCGCTCCCACCACGCGAAAGAGAGACGGACTGGAAGATGCGATGGATAGGGGTGCGCATGATAAGAGAGGGTGATACGGGGTTAATCGCCGCGTTCACACTCACCGCCCATCAAAGCCGCCCGACTACATCATGCACACACATCGTACTTCTCTCCTATACGCGCGATCCGGAAAAGAGAAAATCGATGGACGACGAAATTCAGAGCGCGGGCTACCGAGCGGAATAGTTGGACGAGCGATGGACGGATTTATGATCCATCAAAGTGTCTACATCGCGCGATGTTCTCATTCGAATCATGTACTCAAAAACGCAAGATACTAAGCAATATTAGTCTAAAGTTTTAAATAGCTTTTTTTATGTACGTCTCATCGTCTGTCTCTTGATTAAATAATTAAAAGCACCTCGTGCTTAAAGCACTTCGCGTGTAATATTTATTTTACTACTTTTGCTTTATATTATCAATTAACAATTTTCTTTACAAACGGTCTCGTTTTTCTCCCACGATTAATAATTGAAAAAAAGTGCAATTTATTCCGTGAAAAATTTAGTTTTTCTAATAACGATCGAATTGTTCGTTAAACTAGGGAAAGCGCGCGCGCCGGTTGGGACATTTACATCGCAAAGAAATCGTAATCAGGAACGGTCGTTAGAGCTTAACGATCGATGCGGTCGGCTGTGTCAACACGAAACTAATCGGCATAGTCGGAGAGCCGGCGGTTATCCCGGGAATCCTGCAGGATCGGTTATCCCCGACTCTCTCCCGCGGTTGAATGTAACGATCCCGCTGCGAACGTTCGACCTCGAACAATTTCGCTACTTAAAGTGCGCGCGGCAATATTTATACAACTGCATTAACTCGCGAATGATCGCTCTTACAATAAAACAGGATAATTTATTCGCGATACGTCCGGATAATTGCGAATACATAAGCTCGAAATTTGCTGATTTTTAATTGCCATAAATAATTCAAAGATTATTATTATTATCGTCCTGACTTTCCACATGTATATTGATATCAGTCAGTTTCCGATAAATTTTGATTACGCTATTTAATCCTTAACTACGGTCATTAAGAATTGTTGCAGTCACAGTTGTGTGAATTTGTTGTTAAAAGCAAACCATATACTTAATACAGATTTAATACTTGCGAAATATATAAGGCAATAAATTTTCCGACAACGAAAACTGTTGTTTAAAAAAATGCACAAACCGTAGTTAAAGGTTAAATATCGCGCGACTTATACATATATTCGACACCTCGCGCGATTCAAGTCCAAGTCGCGACTGCGACGCAGACGACCTGGTTGTTTATCGAAAATCGAGTCACGAGCAAGAAATTCGACGGATTCGAGCGCTTTGCGGGGAATACAATTGCATACGCGAATTGCGAGCGTAACTCTGAGAGTAACGCTGAGATTCTTCGGGAGTATCCAGGCACCGCATCTCGATACGTAGAATTAACGAGCGTAGAGAGCATCGTCGAACGACTCGTCAACTTAATTGAATTTAAACTCCGTCGGCTGTGCGACGCGTTGTCGAAGTAGTTTTCGAGTGGGCTCAATCGCGCTGTGTGACGTCTTTAGGGGTGGAATTAATGCTCGGATACGAGTCTCTTGCGAAGCGTCTAACTCGAGGGTTTCTTAATTGTTCCACGTTCAAAACATTCTCAAGTAATTTCTTCAGTGCCGATAAATTGTCGCTCGGCGGCAATTGCTTGTGCAACTTTTGTTTAAAACAAAATTACTTGTATATATACACACGACTGCGTAAACATCACCTTGACACTTTGACAAAATGAACATTTTCCAGGATAGGAGTAATAATATAAACACACATAAAAATCAGAGTGTCGGGTTTATCGCGTCGCGGTTATTTAAGATGCGCGGAAAAAGTCGCCGAGTGCTTGACACAAAGCGCGAGCTTCTCAGAGAATGTTTCTGATGACGAAGAGGGTCGAGAGGTCGTTCCTCGTTACGCTCGGCACCGAGTCGGGAAAGATTTTCCACCACGGCCTTAACAGAAGTGCAAACGTTTCGAGTGCGCGCCACCATTGCCAGAAAGGACGACTTGTCTTCCATCCTCGAAACCGCTAAGGACCCAAGCGGCATATCCGCGGAGTGGCACGACATTGTCTGGTTTTTCACTTCGGCCGTTACACGAGGAACAAAAACATCCGTGTGGCATGTCATATTTTTCTGCACCGACCGTCGACACCGAGCGTATATCACGTCCGAAATAGTAAACATGATGATAATAATTTATAAGCTCGTATGAAAGATAATGGCTGTTTGTCATCGAGTTTTCGTTACTTCGAGAAGCACTTATTGACCGATCGAAACTTTGTGATGCGAATAAAAAGAATCTTATTACGGAAGTGTGTAAACTCCGGCAACTCTCGACTAACTGATAAACAAATAGTTTACACGGAAGTAATTGTAACAATAACGGGGGTTCGCATCTTCTTCAAACAAACAAAAATGGCGGACTGGAAATGTTCTGTTTACTTTTTTAACTTATTGCTTATTTTTACACGTTGTATTAAATTTATTAACTCCGAGAGATAATGTCTTTCCCGGTAGGTAGGTAGCAGAGAAAAATTTTATTGGTCGCTGCAAGCGCGCGCGCGCGCGTTTACAGTTGCATCAGAAAATGTTCTCAGATTGCGGATAACCGGCGATAAAAGAAAATGCGAACGCTTCTCGGAGAATGAGAGAGATAGCTCTGAGAAGGAGAAGCTTATTTTATTTCATACAGCGCAATATGTCAGAATTATATTCATGTCAGAAGTTTTTAACAGTTGGCCCATTTCGCTAGAAATGTCTTTTCGAATAAAATACGTTTTAAGAGTGATTCATTGTTGCTCGCGAACACGTACGATGGCGCACATACACACACACATACACACACACATACATACACACATGTGCATCGCCGGGTGCTTTTGTCGATCTCACGAAGAACGAACTCGCGACTGGATATACGTGCGGAAAATTTCAAGGAAGTCAGACCGCAGCCTTTGCCGTCTGGAAGTTGCAAATCCTTGAGCGGACTTTGCACAATGGTTCGCAGCAAGTTCGTTCGCGCGCAATAAAAAATAGGCCACTGCGATTTCGCGCGTGAATTATCCCGTCGTGAGCAAATTGAAACTGCCGGCACGACTTCCGAATATATTGCGAAGTTGAGTTCGTTCGTTATGCAGGAGAAGGCCCGCAAGACTCTCGCGCGCGCGCGAAATGCCGCAGACTGCGAAATTCAAGAGCGCGCATTATGCGAGAAAATAACATTGACACTGTGCAACCAGAAGAATTTTCAATACCGAGAGATGTTAATTTAGATCTGGATTTCAATGATATTTCAATTAATTAACTTGAAAAAATTAATTAATTAAATAAGGAAATATTTAATCAAATTGTACAAATTTTTTTATTTTGCAAAAATTGAATCGTTTCTCGGAGCTTTTTTAATTCATTACTTAAACCAAGTTTTGTATTTTATTTAAATTCTGAGAGAAGAGATAATAGCACCTGCTGGTGTATACATACGTGTGTACTCAGAATTTTTACCTTGTATTTAATTCACAAACACACACAGACAGGCACACACAGCTACTTCAGCTCAATATGAGAGATCAAATATCACGTTGTCGATATACGATGGCTGGAGAATAGGAGAGACTGGGTGTATTCCCCGTCCAATACTATTGGTCACACCAGTTTCCTCGTCTCGTACCATCGACCACAGATTAAATCATCCCATTACCCGACCGTTGCGGTTCTCCTTACATTATATTCTAGAATCGTAGTTGGAATTCTCGTTCTCCTTCTCGCCTTGCCAATCGATTTCTAGAAGGCGCGCACAACCGTTTTTCCAGCGCAATCCATGTCGAGAATTCCGATCTCGGCGATCACTTTCTTTGTTGCAAAAGAATAATATTCATTTCAGAACTATTGAATTTGCAAAATTCACTTTTGTTAATACTCGACGATGTGTTCCACAAATATGGGGAAAATCATATCTAGCGCACTTGTTTTACGCATTGACGCGCGCAAGTAAACGTTTTATCAAATCTGTTTTGTATTTTTTTTGTTTGTTCTCTCTCGTGCGCTTACGCAACAAATTGCGCGCACAATCTTCACGATGTAAGGTCATTGTTCATTCTGCAGCGCGAATCTTATACGGATTCACTATCTTTTCATTACATCGTATCAATCTATTTAACGTGATTGATGACACCACCACCAAGTCTGCCTTCCCTCGCTGCGCAAGCTGTACGATGCGCAATCAAGATAGATCTACCGCGAATCTCAATCACTTTGTCCTAGTTTTAAAATACTACCTGATCTTTTTTTTTTTTTTTTTTACACGTGTATATATTTGTTTAAAAAAAATCGCTTTGCGTTTGTGTATGTGCGTCTTCTATTTTTTCTACCTATATTTTATTATTGATAAGCGCCGTGCAGGAAGATCAGCTATAGACAAAATATCACACGTACGTATATTAATACACGCGCTCGCGTTGTATTCATTATTTTCGGCAACAGTTTTTGGTCGTTTTATTTCGGCAATGAAAAAGTTTTAAGCGGAATCGTTTTTACGGAGTACAAGTTTCGCGTTTTCTCAGAAAACGCCCAAAGTTTCCCTCTCTCCGATCTTCTCTCCGCGCGCGTGTTTCCTTGTAGTCCGTGCGCTAATCCGTTTCAGTTTCGGAAACGAATAAACTTGGATCGCTCGGGCATAATCCCCTCCGCTTTCCCGCGCGGAAGAATATTGAACCGAGAAAGTGAGAGAGAGAAACGATATCGCTTTGTTACGTTACTTTTCTCTTAACCCGAGAAAACGTCCACGCGGCACCGTCCGCTTTACCACTGTCAGTTGGCAAGGCAATTTAAACATTTATTTGTCCCCTGAATTAAACTTTGCTTCTTTAAACCCGGAGGTCATGAGACCCGCATTCTTTTCCTTGTTCCTTTCGCCATTTCCCGTGTCCGTTCCGGGGCATCGCGCGCACAAAGTTAATCCTGATAACGTTTCTACCCCGCCTCCGGCTTCAACACAAATATATTATACTTAACTTCCACGAACTAATTTCGTGCTTTTAATATCACTATCGTGTCGTGTGCGCATCGTCATTTACAGAATAATCGTAAATTGCGCGAAAAATTGTAATAATAACGTAATTGTAAAACTGTTGATCGTAAAAAAAAAAATATCTAATTTAATCCTTCTAATATTCCGAGACTCGCAGGAACCACAGATAAAAAGAGGAATTCAAAGTAGGATTGTAAAATATTCTCGGCGCGGACATAGACGAATGCAAACATTCGGTCTACAAATTTCTTCATTATTTTGTATATGTAAAACTATATATTCAACGCCCTCCGAGTAAGATCTGATTCGGAGCTTTCGCGTGAGAGGATCACGATTATTTGTGCTCCATCTACGCCAACCTCGAAATCCTATCTCTCTCGTTTTTTTTTTTTTTTTTCACGTTAAACCACTCTTCACGCTGCCTGCCTTTCCTTCCTAGTTTTCGTATTCTTATTACGTATCTCGCAGAGATCACGCGAAGATCAACGCTATCACACGCCTGATAAGCTGGCAGAAAAAAAAACGCACTTTTTCACATTCACAGTCGGGGAACACCGTTTTACGACTCCAATAAAAGACGCGTTCCACTCCGGAGCGAAGGTACGAGAAACCTAAATTGGCAAAGTTTTCATAACGTGTCTCACGCAAAATTGAGGTGAAAAAAAAAAAGAAGATACACGACTGGAAGATAACGAGATATTTCTTATGAATGAATCTTTCACGGATAATTAATTAAACAGATGAATCAATGTGTAAAGACTTTCCTTGTAAAGTGTATGCGTGTGTGTTTGTGTGTTGTAAAACTGATAAGTTAAATCGAATCGGATTCTTTCTTCAATGCTTTCTCAGGCAAAATCCTGAAAGAAAGAAAGAAAGAAAGAAAGAAAGAAAGAAAAAGTATTCATAAAGCTAAAACTTTTACTCGACGATTTAAAGAAATGTTAATTTGCGATTTAAAAAAATAAAACTTACTGTAACACAGATGGTGCTCGAGAAAGAGTTCGCGAGAAGTGATCCGACGAGAAATTTATTATATAAAGAGAAAGTAAGATACGCGTGCAAAAACCGAGCTTTTGCGCGTTTGGTTAATTTATATCTCAAATCTTTTTCTTCTCTTTCTTTGAATAATTCAGTGTTGCGCAAATATCTATGTTGTTTAATAATCATACGATAAATTTATTGATAAAAGCGCGCGCGCACACAATCAAACTACTGAGTGTATATAATTTGAAGCTAATATTAATAATTGTACAATATAATATTATTTAATCACACAAATTTATATACTTAATTATTCAATAAGATATTATCAATGCCTATAATAACATCAAATTATTTTAGCTTGTATCGCACATTTGCGCGCTCGTTTCGGAAATCGCGCGCAAACGACGAACGACTCGTCGAAAAAACGTTCGCGCGAGGTTATCACGCGACCGATTAAAGCAAACGTCAAATAGAGAACTCGGAGAGAGAGAGAGAGAGTGAGCCTGAAGAGGAAGAACTAAGCGAGCACGCGGAGAGAAACGAGAGGTAACTTCCGTGACACCGTTAAACGTCGCGGTGCGGCCCATAAATTCCTTTAATTAAAACTTCATATCCTGCATCTGCATAAAGAGAAGAGGAGCTTCCTACGAGTCTCGAGCCGGTCTCTCACCGTTCATTCGCATTAACATGCGATATCGCGCTGCGTTTCGTGTTTCAGGAGCCGGCGCCCGCGTTAAAAAGAAATCGCGACTTTTATTCCTTGTTAATCAAGCGTATAGGTCGCGAATAACTTTGAGTTCGTTAGAGTGTCTAATTGTAGAGTTTTAATTTGGATATTTGAAACGGAAAAAAGACAGAAAGTGTGGAGAGAGAGAGACATATAAAATTCTCCTAAATTTCGAATAACCCGTAAAGTCGATAAACAATTAAGCATAAAATGATAATTAATTATGTTATCTGATTCGAGTAACATTGACTAAAGAGAAGAGAGGAAACAGTTAATAAAAAACCAAACAAAAGAAAGCACATAGTACTTGCGCAAAAAAAATATTCGATAATTAGTTTCACAAGTTGCTGACAATATGATAACGTTGAAAGCACAATGCGCGTAGTGTTGTGCTTGCGTTCGCGAAAATTATTTATATTATTTTGGGAAAACAACAGAGAGTTAACCCGGATACGCGTGTCACGTTACGTAAATTAAATTGAGAGCGGCACCAGACATCTGACATGAAACAACGACGTCCGTATAGTTTATGTCCGCGTACATACGAGAGTAACCGACCTGTCACCCATCGACTGAGCAAAATATAAATTTATTAGTGAGCAAATATTACACAAAATATCGACAAACTTATATGCACGATCAATATATTTATGTAACGATATACGCGACTAAATAATTTTATCTAATTACATTTTCACTTGTTAATAAATATATATCCGTGATATAAATTGAAACGATGTGATATATAAAAGAAAAGATCGCTTTTCTGTCGTTTTTTCAAATCTCATATAACCGCCGATACGCACAAATACACCGCGCGCAAAATAAATCCTCTCCGCGGATTCCGAAAATCTCCGTTCGTTCCTATATGGAATGGCGTTACTCCCGACTTTGCTTCTTAGAAAATGGAAGAAAATCTCGATCTTAGAATGATCACGAGACATCGGGAACGTCGGTTGCATTATTTATACAATCGATACCGCGGAACATGCATCGGCGCGATAAAGCGCGTTAAAAAGACAGGAAAAACGTTTCTCTGTCGTATGACCCGACGATAAAAACATGCGTATTTGATATTCAACGAACATACCTTCTCACTTTACCGCGGGAAAGCTTTTCGCTAATATGTAGTCCCTTCTTCTATACACACATGTAAGAGGCGTCAGCAAAATTTTGACACAGCCGAAGTATAAAGATTGAACTAGTCAATTGACGAGTCAATCCGAACAGAAAAGTCATTGCCATTTTGCAAAATTTGCAACATTATTAATTAATTAATGTCAATGAGCGCGTGAAAAGCGATGGTCTCCGTACGATTGTCAGTTGTTTGACAATCAGCTGATCGCAAGAAGCTGTGTCACATGTGCCACTTGTTTGTTTGCTTCGCCTCACGTTGCTAGGAGATTGTATAAAGCTATTTCTTTACAACTGTGTCAAGTATATACGTCTACAGAACCACCGCACCAACAATCGCTTCTCTTCGCGCTTATTGGTTCATTAATACCTCAATAAATATTGCGGATTTTGCGGGAAAATGACTTTTCCGCTGAAACTGACCCAATCTATCTTCGCACTTCGGCCGTGTAAAAATTTTTCCTAACACTCTGTATACAATACATGCATGTGCGTACGTATTACAGCGACTCTCGACGTGATAACAATTTCGCGAAATCGCTGACGCACCCGGCCACCAAAATCGCGCGCGAACTATTAGTATATCCAGCGTAATGCGAATGTAAACAGAAAAGCGCAATCGTCGGCTGATCACACGCGGCATTAACTACTGCCTGAGCAAAATGCGCCTAAGGGGCCGCGCCACTGAAGCGCGAAGCGTACCAAATCGATGACTGCGCAACGCACGCAGTCTCCACTCATTGAAGTTACGTTGTTTAATTATGCGCTCTCGACTCGCGCGAGTTTCTCCCCTCCTTTTCTCCTCCCCATTAAAGTCGTTAACATCGCAAAGCTCATCCGTTGTATCAATTCCGTTGTAGACAAACCGCAATAATTTTGTTTTTCAATTCTTTCTGTCTTTTGAAAAAGAGCAATCAAACGAAACGCTTGTAACAAGCGCTCTTCTTACAGAGAAGAATGTAATAAATGCAAATAAAGAAACAGAGAAAATATCATTTTCCACGATATATTCGCCGCGAGCTCTGAGAAATGTTTATTTGTGCAATTTAATTTTTAAACAACGGCATCGGAGATTAATATTCGCGTATTTGAGCGTCAAATACATTTCCGATCGCGGTGGCGCGTTAATGAGCGGAGATTCTGTTTTTCATCGCTCGACACACACACATACACATGGCCTAAACAGACGTTATTGAAGCTGCGATGTTAGTCGACAGTTAGAGCAACACGTAGCTGCATAATCGTATGCAGATGCACGAACGGTCGTATACTCATCTACCGAACTCCATTCGTATGTTACTCTACATGCAAATCGCGCACTCGCAGCAAAGCCGCCGGCGGTAGTTAGTGCTGTATGATCGAGCGAGTGGCGCGCGCGCCTTTGTATTGATGCGGCAACATTTCCTATACTAATTTGGCTACGAGCGATTCCTTTGATAAATTTCACCGCGTCGCAGTTATCGTCCCGCGAATTCGTCGGGCAACACGTTTTACGCGAGCGTTTCTCTCAGAAGGACGCGTTAAATATTGACTAGATAATAATAATGTTAATTAAATTACATATATATACAACTCTGTTTCTCCGTTCTTCTTCTCATAAAAACTCAAGATAACTTTTATATGGATATTGTTACCAATACTCATATAAAGATTATGATAATTGTATAAAGATATTGGTACACGAAAAAAAAACAGTTTTGTTATTACATGGCCAGCATGAAAAATTTGTTGAGTCTACTTTTAAATTTTTTGTTTCATCAACAAAACGTTCTATTGGCAAAATAAAAAATTCAACAGGCTTGGCAAATGTTTCGTGCTGGTCAACTAATCTTGTTATTCTAGCAAATCTTTTTTTTCTCGTATAATAAATCTTTATCTTCTTCTTATAAATAAAAAATTAAATTTGTAACATCCATAAAATATTATCGATAAGATTAAATGCGTTTTCTCCTCTTTGTTTTCGCGCGATCAATCGCAAGGAATTTATCAAGATTTGGTTTACTGATATATCGCTTATCTTCGAATCGACAATAATTAAGAACGAGCTCAGATGCAACGAGCGACGCATCGTTGCTGATATCTCTCCTTTGGTACGTGTAATCATTTTTGGCAGCGAAAAGGGACGGACGTAAAAACCGCTTTGGACTCGCGCCAACGATTTTCGCCGCATCGCCCCACCTGTTACCGTCTCTACATCACCGACACATGCATGCAGACACGCACACATATAGATTGCGCTACTTCGCAACACCAGTACGTCACCGTGTCCGAGTAATCTTTTTATTTCTGGTGAAACCGAGCTCGTAGTAATTTCTACCTGGTTGTGACGGCAAGAAAACAAAAAATCTTTCGGACAAACTCATCGGAAAAATGCACTTCGGTTTAAAGCGAGACACGAGGAAGAGAAATATCGAACAATATTTTCAGGATGTTCTGCATTTAAACGCTTTTTGTTACGACCGCGTGGGTGAGTAGAGGAGACACCATTGAGAACTCGAAATATACGACTCACCCCGTCGATCGTCGTAAATGTCACAATTGACGGTACGATTTTTAAATCGCTGAAGTACGAAAATAATTAAATGCGCTCGCGAAGGAAGATCTTTTCTTCCTTCGTGAGAATCTTTCAAACACGAATGGCTCACAATGAATAATCTGACCGTCGTATATAGTTTTTCGTCGACGACGGCGGCAGCAACGACGCGAAATATCGCGAGATGAGAATAAGGATGAAAACGTTGCGCCGAAATTACAACATAACGCGCTTAAGGAAACCATTTTCCCCGGGGGAAACCCGTTACGCGAAGAAAACGAGGTATCCTAAACTGTGTTTAAGGCTGTTTTTCGCGTGAACGTGAAGTACAAGCGACTACGGCAAATACGACAGCGAGAAGTTATCGCAGTCGTAAGAAATATATTCGCGGATTAAATCGCGAAAGGAAGTCATTATCGCGGAAGTCATTAAACTCTCCTATCGTTGCATTGAAAACATTTGAGAAATTCTGAGATGTCTGTTAGGTCAGCACACATCTTTTTTGACATATGTTTTCAATGTGAGAGGAACCAGTTTGACAGTCAGCCCCTCTTCCCACTTTAACTTCAATTTTCTGTCAAATGAGTCGAGCACCAAATTGGGCACCTAATTAGCATCACTTAATTTTTACATAGATGCGGTTGTGTTTTTGTTTGAGAAAGAGGTTAACTCAATATAAATAAATTTCAGAATCTTCGCATATTCGCATATTCGTGAGTACACATTGTTTTTACCTGCACCGCGTGGAATTTGATGACTTTACGTTTCAAGTAAAATTCACATCGCCTCGTTAATGTCCGATAATTGAATTATTTTTATAACGAGCCTTGCTGCGCGTTTTCTTTACTTTCGCGATTTCGTGTACGTTGGAGTAGCGCGCGATCTTAAAGGATTCCTCTCGCAAACCGCCGACGGCTTCGATCTTTTAACGAACCAACCTCCGCTGAATGTAACAAGCTAACTACGTCGGTAGTTCTCGAAACGTTATCAAGAGGCATGGTAGTGCCTCGCGCCAAGTTCAGGCGCAACAAAGTGCGCTCGAACTGCGCGAGCACACCGTGCCTATTATACGCGAGATTTATGCAATTTAGAAGTGGGGAGAATTTCTCAAGGCAATATCTAA
>QVNW01003668.1:0-10519 GCA_014825475.1 Pseudomyrmex flavicornis
ACTGCTAAGCAGAAGTGGGAGAACAACTTCTCCTCTAAATAAGGAGAAGCTAAAAATTATAGAGTGACAAATAAGAGAGGGAGCACTGTACATACATTGCATTATATGACAGCCCAAACTGAATAACCTATCAAATCTATTTTCTATCATGGTTATTGTATACAATATAAATATGTGTGTACATGTATAATGTGTGTATATGTATATATGTTTATATATACAGTATATTTATGTATATATTTTAAACCTAATCTTACTACTTTTTAAAAACTGAAACTAGAATTATTATCGGATGAAGGAAGAATAATTTGTAGAAATAATTATAAAAAGCCAGCGACGCGCAAAGCAACCTTATTAGCATCGCGGAAAAGAATCATCAATGCGTTCGAAAGAATCAAGATTATCGATAGAAACAACTATGACTGTTGATACATGTTTAACAAAAGAAAAAAAAGAAACTTACCATACCAATTTGAAACGGTGTGTACCGAACAACCAGTATCATGCTTCGGCCTTCACATTATTTACCATACCAAATAACACACACTCATACACACACACAGAGTCGTAAATTATAGAAAACTTAAAAAAAAATAAAATATCTAAATTCTTCGTGGCAGCAATAGATTGCGGCTCTTTTGACACCTTAAAAATCCACATCTGACAGAAAAAATAGAAAAAATATATTTAATAGAATAAAGTTATACTTTCTACTGAACTTTTATACGTTGCGCGCTAGCGAAATGTTTCACTGTCTCTAGCATCAATCACGGCTGCTGTCACGCGCGCTCTGCATTAGACTTTGACGCTATAAAAATGTTTATACTTTATATATACATTATAAAAGGATACGCTTTATTTCAGAAATCTATCAATAAGGTTTAGTGTAACATTTAATTATAAAATACATTACTATGCATGGATAAAGTACAATTCTTTACTTATTATTATAAAAACAGTGTGCACACTTCATGCACAATTTAAGCTCAATATCTGAACTGATTAACATTTTGTGATTTCAGTACGCACAATATTAATAAAATTGCTAATAAATAAGACGTATTATAATTATGTCGGATATCATAAAATGCAATCAGTATTATCTATTACTTTCATCATTTGCTGTTGTACAAAATAAAATGTGTTTGATTGAACATACACTCTAATCAATATTTTATCCATCTTATTAAAAAAACATTATAAAAACGAAATGTGTTATATATCACATGTAAAACGCGCAATTTATCGTTAGAAATCTTATTCTTATAAGAACTATGACGTTAATACAAGAAAACATAACATTTCAGTAACTAAACAAACGTATACAGATGTTCTCTGATAAAATGGTTATCAAATGGTTAAAAAATATCAAACAATTCATATAGTAATATTATTACATAAAATGTTAATTTTACAGAATATGATTTTAAAACCATATTGTAAGACGATTATATATTTTATGTAATAATACTTGAATAAATTTTTATTCTTACAAACCATCTTTTGATATCACTCAATATTTTATCATATAATTCTGTAGATATTAATTTGTTTACTTACTGAAAGATAATGTGGTTTTATCACAATTTTACATTCAATTATCTAGATCACAAAAATTATTAGCAACGTTTTTTTATAGGTCAACATTTTTCTTGTGATTTCTATTTTACAAAAGTGAAACGAATGAATATTTCATATATTCCGCATAATCGATAACTAATTATTGGAGTTTTCCATGCAAAATGCAGTTTTAAAGAAACTTTTCGTGTCTTTATTTCGTCGCACTTGTAATAATCCCACGCATTTTACACATATAACGGCTCTTTTGATAAAAACTGGTTTTTTCTTATTATCTACATAATCGTTAATCTTGAAATGTATATCTAATCGTTTCTATACGTATGCAATCTTTTCTTCTTGAATGATATGTTTTACGTACTTTTATCTAGATGTTAAATCTTATTAAAAAGTAAGATATTTTATGGTGTCTTAGTTGACACAAATCCGAATTCTGCTATGCATATTTTGAAAAAAAGTTTGTTGTTAATATTTTAAGATAACTTTTTTAACGTTTTTTATATTATTTATTATTTATGTAGATCAATAGAATGTATTTATAGTAATAATTTAAACAATGGTTTTCAAAATAAATACGTCTCTATCACTTATGCGTTACATGTAAAACGTCTTTTTTCGTGCACATATAACTTCGTGAACTCGTAAGAACAGACTTGCGCTTACGAGTTTGTGTGTGTACACAAATATTACATTTCTAAGATCACTCACTTGAATGCATTAGGATTACATGAATCCTTAACTCATTTTTCAATGTAAAGGCCTTGTTGCATGTCTTGAAAAAAACAAAATAATAGTTAATTATTACTTCTTTAAATTAACTGCAAACGTTTTCTGCTTACACTGCTGATGTAAACCATTATAGTAGAAATACCAATATTTTAAGCAATATTATAAGCAATATTTTTTCTAGAATAAATAACTTGTTCTAACTTACATTACACATAAACGTAGTCCCTTTATGCTTCGTCTTCTCTTCATGCTTCACTATCTTGTGTCTATCTAAATTACTTTGAGACAAATAAGTTTTTGCACATTTGTCACATTGGAAAGGTATCTTAATTAGGTGAGTAATTTCATGTCGTCTTAAGATACTTTTTAATGAAAAGCGTGCAGGGCATTGCTTGAAATAAAAAAACAAGGTATCGTTACCACTCTGTGTGAACTGTTAATGTTGCTTTTTTATTTTATAAACATAGACCAATGTATCGTATTTAATAAAAAGGGTATTTAAGGAAAATGTGAATAAGTAATTACTTACTTTACATGTAAACCTATTATTAAAAGTATCATGTACGTACTCATTGTGTGAATCGAAATATTCCTTTGTCTGGAATGATATATTACATATTAAACACAGTAGTCTTTCATTTGATTGACTTGATTCCCGACGTTGTATAATATCGTGTGTTGTTTTCACTATTTGGTTGCATATCTTTAAAAAAATTAAATATCTTATTATTGATGTCTTCATTTAGTAAATAATAAAGTACTGGTAGTATCACAAATACATAAAACAATAGTAATGTACTGTTGCTCCGCTTTGGTCTACAATATTATTTATATCCTAAAAATTTACCGTTTCTTTATCAAATTCTTCTTGATTTATCTCAGATGTGACACTTGTTAATGTATTTCTTTCCATTTGGTTGCGAATCTTGAAAGAAAAGAAAAATATTTTTCTTTTAATTTGCTATCTTTCATGCAGCAGATAATAAAATATCAAAAATACATTAAACAATAATGTTCTATGTCGTTTATTTTATTTTTCATTGTTATTTACGTCCAAATAATTTACCGTTTCTTGCAATTTATTTAGTTCTATCTGTACAAAATGGCGCAGTGTATCCATACATATGTGACAAATAAGATTTACACCTTTGTGTGGTATAAATATTTTTTGACAGAGTCTGCATATAGTTGTAACAACGTTAAAATCCATTACAAAAGCTGTTTCATAGAAATCTCAGATCAAAAAATGCTATAGATTGTAGCCTTTTGACAATAAATATTATGTCAATGTAAAAGCGCATCTTTGTACCATTTCGCTACATATAACTAACTATAAAACTTACATGAATTTAAATTACGAAATAGGACGAAGGTTTACTTTGGCACACACAGACAAATACAAGAAGTCACTAACTGCTTAAGCTAAATCGTTGTTTAAATTGCTGCGTTGTCAGATAAATAACGAAGCTTACGGAGAAGAACTAAAGGGATCTCATATATCAATATCACTGGTAACGTCTGACTCGCAAATGTGAAAATAAACACAGATGTCGCAAATAAACGTGTCTCATTTTAATACAATATACTCACACACGTGTATATATATATATATGTGCGCGCGTGTGCGTGTGCGCGCGCGCGCGTATTCTATTGAAAAAGAACGCGATACTTCTATATGAGAAGATATTAATAAAAGGGTAAGTTTTTAGTAATTAGATTTTAAGTTTTATTGTTTTCCATATTACATATCTCTTTCGACACATATCAAGAAAAAAATAAAAGAATATTAAAAAATCAAATTTTGCTTTTTATTCTCTTTTCTTTTCTATATTTACTCTATACATTGTTTTTCTAAATATTAATACAAAAAGTTTATTCGCAAATATAATTTTTCTTTGCGTCATTTATTTTCGCGACTAAAGTTTTATATTCTTCCTTTTAAAATTCATATTGTAATTTTCGCGATGTTCTATCGTGAGTGCTTATCTAATTTCTCGCGACTAACTTCTGTAAAATTAATATTGGTAGTTTAGATCATGCGCAATAATGCGTAGTGTTCTACAGTGTTCCACCCATGGAATCACCGGTGATTCCGCGTCGTGAAATTACGGTCGGCACATTGTAAGCGCGCATCCACGATTCTCGCGTTGTAGAATCAATATCGAGATAAAATGTAACTTTTTGATTTTCTACATTGGGATAGAAGAGGCGGAAGATATGTCAACAGATGTCGAAAACTTGTGCGAAACACTACGCATAAAACTTGTATTTTAGTTTATTGTATGGTTTTGGTTTTTGTGTCGCGCGTTCGCCAATCCGAGCATATCAAAGCGCGCGAAGTTTCGCGGTGCAACATACTTGCTTTGCTATAGAATTTCGAAGGAGACAATCTAAAGAAAATTATGAACCTTATTAACGTCGTAATAAGACAGACAAACGCGTACAAAGATTTCGATTGTGACACGTATTGTCGAGTTTATATTCTCTGCGTTCTATCAACAAAAAAACGTCGACGCGGCTTTTTTGAGAAAAAGTCGCGCTTGCTTTTCAAAGTGCGGTAACTCTGAACCAGCCAGCTATTGCCGGCGTTTTTACATCAAATCACACTCAGTCATTGACGCTGAGACTGTGCTTTTGTCTTGTATCGGAACTTTCCTACAGTTGGTGAGTCGTCAACGACGAAGTCGTAGGTATTTCGACAATCCAAGCAAAAGAAATTATTCGGCTGCTTTAATGAGAATGCGAATTCCTGCCGACAAAGAGTCGCACCGTGACCACGAAGATGTTAAACAATATGTAGATGTGACGTATCGCGAGTTAATATGATCCGACACGATAGACCGATCCGATCATTACGAGAGCGATTAATTTTTTTGTAGCAGAACATTTACTGACATGTTCTTGTTTAAAAGATTCGTATTTTATGTAAAACTGGTAGAAATAAGTAGAAGCTAAACGTTGAACTACATTTATACTATATCACATTTACAATTTTTATCCATTCAAAATATATTTTTTTGTATCTAAAAAGATTCAGTTTATGTAGAAGAGGTTGGGGGTTGTGACACGGGTAAAAAGTTACATCCTTGATTAGTGATGAAAAATAAGTGCTACAATAAACTTAAAAAAGACACATGCTCCCGACAATATCATCTGTCATGCCATACGTCGGTAACGCTATTGGTGTATTATTTTTCATCACTAATCCAGACTGTAACTTTTTATCCGTGTCATAACCAACCCCACTCTCTACTGTAATATATATTTCCAGAAAGCCGAAATATTAATTAGAAATTTGATAAAATAAATTATTTGTAAAATATATATAAATAATTATATAACAATTTATTAATTTTACTTTGTTTATTTATATACATATATAAATATACAACCTTTCTACTATTACTCAATTGCGGCTCTTTTAATGCCGCAAACTTACTGAACAATACGCACATGACAAATAGAAGAAAGTAATTAGAAGAATTAATTATAACATTATACTCTCTATTGAAATTTTATACTTTGCGATACTTTGTTTCGCTGTCTGTAACATCTATCATACTGAATGTTTGTCACGCGCTCTGCATTAGATATTGCAGTGAAACCTTTAAAAATTTATATACTCTATATGAAAACAGTATACAATTTATTTCAAAAAATCAAATTAAAAAATGTTTGTAATGTATTTAGTATTGAAATACATCATTAGAATTCATAGAAAAAGTCTAGATCTTTACGTTTTTTAATATGAAATCAATGTTTGCACTCAACATTTCGCGCACAATTATTTACACCCAACATCTGATTAACATTTTATTCTGATTTTAGTATAATAATTACTATATTAGTTAAATTACTACTAAATAAGTAATTATTATTACACATATAATATATATCATAAAGTAGATATAATATATTTTGTCTATTTTTACTCACATTAGTAAATATGCAATTGTTAAGTAAAAAATATTATGATTTCAGCAGTCAGTATCAAAGCTTTTACTAAATTAGATGTAATATACTTAAATATCATAAAGTGCAGTCAGTATTATCTATTCTATTTGTCATTTGGTGTTACCCAAAGAAGTGTTTGATTGAACATACACTCTAGTCACAGATATATTATATCCGTCATATTATAAAATTCAATTGTTTATAGACGCATGAAGTCTCTTTTACTTGATTGATATGTTTTACGTACTTTTATCTAGATGTTATATCTTAATGAAAATTAAGATATTTTATGGTGTTTTAGTTGATATTCAGATCTAAATTCTGCCTTGCATATGTTGAAAAACAAATTATTGTTACTATTTTAATTTAACTCTTTTAACGTTTTTCATATTATTCCTTATGTAGCTCAATAGAGATCAATAAAATGTACTCATAATAGTAGTTTAAACAATAGTTGTCAAAATAATTGCGTTTCTATCACTTACGTCACATATAAAACGCGTTTTTTTACTGCACGCAAGATTCGTGGGAACGTAAGTCATGCTTGCGCTTGAATGTTCGTGTACAAAAATTACATTTCTAAGGTCGTTAAGTAATGCTTTTTCAACTTTTCGAATGCTCAGATCGTGTGGCATCTTTTGACAAAAACAAAATAATAGTTAATTGTTACTATCTCAAGTTAACATAGGTTTTTCATTTAGCGCCACTCTCTTGTGTCTGCCTAAACCACCTGGAACGTAAAAAGATCTTATACATTTGTCACAATGAATATCAGGTCTTTCACTTTGATAAATATCTTGTTGTTGTTTTAGTTCACTTTCACATGGAAATTGTTCGGGGCATATCTTAAAAAAAAAAAACAAATCACTATTATTATCTTAAGTAAACTGTTAGGAGGATGCTGAACCGTCCTATTATGAATTATAGTTTTTAGATTTTTGTCGTACTTGCTGCACAAATTGGAAAACGGTTCTCCAAATTAAGAGAAAATAGTCTAAAAACTCACTGCAGGTAATAAATGTTTCTGAAACGAAAAAATTTTAGGTTTGAAGTTTAAGTTAAGTTAGTTTAGTCGATTTTCTTGTGTGTGATGACAAATGTTTTTATTTCAGAAACATTTATTTCCTGCAGTGAGTCTTTAGATTATTTTCCTTTAATTTAAAACAGAGAACCGTTTTCTAATTTGTGCAGTAAGTACGACAAAAATCCGAAGACTGTATTCAGTAAGCTGATAAAACAGCATCTTCTTAAAAGAATGCTGAACCGTCCTCGTTATACCGACATTTCTTAATTTTTCATTCATTTTGCACTCATTGATCGGAGTGAAAAAGGCTTTTCTAGAATAAAAGAGAATATGTTAAAGAAGTGGAAGGTTTAAAAACATTTCAGAAAAACGAAAAAAAAGTTTGAGTTGTTACGACATAGTCCACATTTTCATCTCATGTACAAAATTGGCAGTATGAATCCAGAAGAAGGTTATATTTCCACTTCTAAAGACATAGACGAATATTTTGTTTTAGCAAAAAGCGCCGAAATACTATTACATGTCATACAAGAAACATACGTATATTCTTGTCTCTCTCATGTTATATGCTTGTTTTTGTTCGACTCGGTCCCGAGAGATGGCGCCAGCTACCCGACAGCGTAGCTGCTAAGTGGCATTTGTAGCTGAGTTTCTTTGTCGGTTCAGCATCTTCTTAACGTTGTCTTTTTATTTTATTAACGTAGACCGATATATAGTATTTAATAAATAGTATATTTAAGAAATAGTTGAATAATAGTGAAACAGTTTTTTTCTATATACATCTTATATACTTACGTTATACGTAAAGACATTTTTCCAAAATGTCTTTTCATACACAAACTTATTGTGTGAATTTAAATATTCTTTTGTCTCGAATAATATGTCACATTCTAAACACAGTATTCTTTCATGTGATTGACGTGATTCTTGATATTGTATAGTACATATCTTGTGTTACCATGATTTGGTAGAATATCTTGAAAAAATTAAATATATCTCACTATTAATGTTTTAAGTAAACAATAAAATACTGGTAGTATCACAAATACATAAAACAATACTATAGTACTGTTTTTCTGCTTTGTTTTTTAATGTTAGTTACATCTTAAAAGTTTATCGTTTCTTGATCCGTTTTCTTGGTTCATCTGGGGTGTCACATTTGATAGAGTATTTTTTTCCATTTTGATTGTGAATCTTGAACCAAATATCTTAATGTTAATGTCATGCAGCAGATAATAAAATATCAGAAAGACATATAACAAATGTACTATGTTTTTTACTTTATTCTACAGTGTTATTTACGTACAAAATTTTTACTGTTTCCTTATGCAATTTCATTAGTTCTATCTGCACGAAATTGTGTAATGTAACCATACATATGTGACAAATAAGATTTACACCATTGTGTGATATGAATGGTTTGTGACAAAGTGTTTATGTACTTGTAATAACGGTATACTCCATTACAAATTTGTTTCAAAGAAATTCCAGATCAAGAAAAGCTATAGATCTTATTGTTAGTCGTTTGACAATAATGATATGATTTATAGAAAGTAAAAAGTTTTTTTTATGTAGATGTTATAATGAAGTTTATATAGCATTGTAAAAGTGCATCCATATACCATTTTGCTATATACGTATAACTTACTATAAGACGTGAATTTATATTAAGAAATAAATTGGATTTGTACTTTAGCATTTGTACATACACACAAAGTCACTAAATGCTCAAACCAAATCGTTTCTTGAACTGATGCGGCGTCAGATAAATAACGAAGTTTATCCAAAAGCATACGGAGAACAACTGAGGGATCTCTTGTATCAATATCACTGGTAACGTTTGACTCGCAAGAGTGAAAATAAACATAGATCTTGTCGCAAATAGAAGTGTCACATTGTAATACGACATACACACACACATACACACACGTGTGTGTAGTACCGAAGATATTTGTATTTCAGAAGGTTATAGAAGTCTGATAAGTTTCTTTTAAGTAGTTTTAAGTTTTTATTGTAATACTATCAAAATAGGTTCATATAGGTTCAAAGGCTGTAAGAGCATTAAAACAGACGCTAAATTTTTAGTCCGGTGAGCTTTCGTCTTATATCGGAAATTCGTCACAGTCGGTGGATCGTCACCGACAAAGTCGTATAAGACAAAAGAAATTATTCAATCGCTTTAATGAGAATGCGAATTTCTTTCGACGAAAAATCGCACTGTAACTACAAAGATGTTAAATAACAGCTGACGTATCGCGTAATAATAATATATAATCCGATTATTACGAGCGCGTGTAATTGTTTTGATCAGACAATTTACTGACATGTTTTTGTAAAATTTTTATACTTTTATACTTTTTGTAAAAATGTTAGAAAGAAGTAAAAGCTAAACCTCGAACTACAGTTACTATAACACATTTACAAGTTTTACCTGTTCAATATTTATTTCTTGTAAAGTCTAAAAAGATTCAATTTGTGTACTGTAATATCCGTGTCTTCAACAATTCAAGATTAAATAGATTTGTGATAAAAGAAAGTATTTGTGAAATGTGTGTATATACATATATGTATATTAAGTGTTTACTATTTTATATTATTTATTCATATATAAATATAAACTCTTTATACCACTACTCGATTGCGGCTTTTTCGATGACGCAAACTTACTGAAAACTACGCACTTGACAAATAAACATGTTTATATTTTCTACTAAACTTTTATACTTTACGAAATGTTGCGTTGTCTGTATCTTTAATCACATTAAACGTCTGTCACGTGCGCTTTGCATTAGACTTCGCAGCAGTGAAAGGATTAAAAAGTTACATAAAATATATTAAAAAAGTATACAATTTATTTCAAAACATCTAATCAGTTATGTTTGCAATGTATTAGTTACTATTGTGATACAATAGAATGCATATAAAAAGTGTAATTCTTTACGTATTAATATGAAAACAATATGTGCACACAAAACTTCACAAGTATTTATGCTCAATATCTAATAACTGATTAACATTTTATTCTGATTTTAGTATAATAATTGCTATGTTAGTTACATTACTATCACATAAGTTGACCGGCCCAGTAGTCTCGCGGCCCGAGTGCGAGGACTGCGAGTGGAAGGTCCCGAGTTTGAATCCACACCGTCGGATTTTTCCGGGCCGGCCTCTTCAAGTCGAGTTTATCGATTGAAAAGCGAACTGAATCGGGCCTCCGAATCAGCTTGACTGGAT
>QVNW01003669.1:0-25313 GCA_014825475.1 Pseudomyrmex flavicornis
AGAGACAGAGACAGAAAAATAGAAAGAGACAGAGAGCGGTAGCCACTATTTAAATGTATTTCGTCCGCTGTTCCAGAGCTGTGGCGAACACGCGCGCTACACTCAAGCGAAATGCGCTCGCCGTGCACTTCGCCACTTCTTCCTTCCTCTCTTCTCGACCGATATATCGTAATTGTAAATTATGACGCGAGGACAAGAGCGGCGAATTTCTATCTGTTATAGGGTAGACAGACATAAAAAAACAATCCAAATCCAGTATCAGAGAAAAATGAACGTTGAAACATTTTCCGCACTATTTAACTTATTTTTGTATTTTTTCTGTTTTTCCTCTTCGCCCGTTGTTGTTGACAGAATAACGCGCGCAATCTACCGAGATTGCAAGTATAAATGCACACTTCTGTTTGACGCGTCACAAGATAAAAACTCCTCGTATTGCACTTCGCGCATTTTTGCAATTGCGGTTAAAACGTTCGAACGTAACACGATAACCCAATAAATGTAACAACGTAAATACGAAATTGTGTTCGTTGGAAAGTGCACGGCAATAACAATTTGCCCGAGAGAGTATAAGGCTGTCAGATTTTGCCCGCGGCGAGGCGGCGCACAAATATTTAGTGCGCACACGGTTGAACGTCACGGCCAGCAAATTTTGTCGTATCTACGTGATACCTTCGAAACGGGATTACGCACGTGTAACATTTTTATCAACCGGTCTATTTACTTCTGATATTACAACGATATTAATTAACAATCAACGTTAACAAACAACTCTTTACGTTTCTCGTTTTTTTTTTTTTTTTAGATAAAACAACCCTCTCTGAGCTCTACCGTAATCATTTTAAAAGTTCTTTGAAGAGCCTTTTTTTCATAGGTGGGGACCGATATGACGGTATATTAAAATTGACGATGATACAATTAATTTACGTGAAACGCAGTTGGAGCACCAGCGAATGCGATCGAAGCGGCTCGTTCGTTTACACGATCAATTGGCCGACACACTCGGCTCTCCCTATATCGCGATCCACTTGCGTGCTTGTTGCAGCACACACACGTTGCGGTTACGCGCATCATCGCCGCCGCCGCTACCGTTGTTGCCGCCCCCTTATCGCCCTCTCCACCCGATCATCGTCATCATCCCGATCATGGTCGTCATCATCGTCATTGTCGTCATCGACGGCGGGGATATTATCGTTGTTATCGGCCGGTCGTCGCGATCGGTGGCCCGCGGGCATCCGCCGCATTTATCGATTGAATTTAGCATAATCCCGTATTCTATGACCGGCACATAACTGGCCGCAATTCACCGCTCAATTCCATACACCGCGATGCGTCACGCCGCTTGCAACGTGCGGACAAGACTTCCTCGTCGCGCCGCGTGTTTCACGCGCAGCTGTGGCCACGATTGCAGCTTGCGCGAAATATCCGAGCGCGGGATATGACTTGGCGCGGAATACGGGATAAGAACGAGGGGTGGAGAAGGAGAGATGGAGAGCATGTCAAAGAAATAAGAAAAGCGGGCAAACAATTACCGAACGTCACATCCCTTTTCCGTTCCAATTTGCAGCAACGTCGTTTCGCGAAAAACACGACGAAAAAAAGAATGTGTGTCAGAGGTGTGCAAAGCTGTAAATAACACCTGACGCGCCATTTCTGACGAAAGAAAACTTGCCGAGCTTTCCGTGCTAAGCACTGTGTGTATACGTGTGTGTGTGTGTGTGTGTGTGTGTATATATATGTGTGTTGTTTCATTTTAATAGAATTTAACGAAGGGGACGGATTTTCGTGTCAAACCAAATGTTTTTCAACGATTTTCCGCGATTTTCTTATTTGCCAACCCAGTTTTCGCGACACATTTTATCTCGAAAGATCAAATGCAATTTGTGTGAGAACTTGTACGAAAGAACGTTGTTTAATTTTGTACTCGGTGCTTTACGCGACAACGCGTAACCGGGTTAATATCGTAAATCGCAACGTTAATTGCGAGCGCGCGTCGTTTTCTTTTTTTCTTTTTATTCACCCTCGAAAACTCGCGAATCGCGTAAAGTAGTATTCTTCGCGAAAGTAACGAAGAAAGAAATTCGATGCTCACAGCTTGGGAGGTTTCGGATGGTGTAGTTGCGCGTTCTCTCTCTCTTTCTCGCAACGTAACTCCCGCAAAATTTACTGGCTGCAGAACCCGCCACCACGATTTACCTGCACTTTTATCGCGCCGTATATATAAGCGCACATGCGCGTGTGTATATACATATATATGTATACACACACATATATATCCGGGGAGACCCAGCTGTCGGTTGCACGGGCTCGTAAGTATCTCCGTACACACGGTTCACGAGTGGTATTTGCACGCCCGTGTATATTGCATGTACGGATGTGCATAAATACGTCAAAATAAAGGAAAGGACGAGGAGATAGAATCGGCGAGAACGGAAATGCGATTTTCGCGCAATGGGCCGAAAAGCTGGCTGAAGTGGCATTAAAAAAAAAAAAAAAAAAAAAAGGAGAGATACATCTCCGCGTTTACGTACGAGTAATTTTCAGAAGTAAATTCGGGTTTACGTTCGCTGTTATAAACCTCACCGGATATTGCGAGGTTTATTTGCTGTTTAGTAGAACCGCGCAGCAATTCGCGGATTTTTTTACGAGTTATATTAGAACGTCGGTAATTCGCGAAATTTCACGAGAACTTTTTTACACATACACACGTAACGTACAAAACTGTGTGTGTGTGTGCGCGCGCGTGCACGTGTTATCGGACGGGAATCTCCTAAAATTTACGGTGAATTTATGGCGCGCTCCATGACACCGAGATGTGTGTTCTGATAAATTGCAGCGTCGTTTCGCTCCTTGAATGAAATTTATCCGCGTTAATACGGCAAATCTTGACGAGCACGTCTTCAACCGGAAAAACTTAAATCGATGATCGGAATGAAAAGTTCAAAAGCAATAATAGTAATAATAAAACTTGAGTGACAATGCGCATTAAACACAAAAAAAAAAATGTTACTCTGTTTAATCGTCTCGGTTCTCTTTTCTACTATCCTATCAAAGAGCATCATCGACTACGCGCTACTACTGTTCATACACCGGGAGTTAGTTCTTGTTTCCGCGGCGGGGTCACTTTCGCGATAACAAAGGAGTCGAAGATAAAGATCGCTTAAAACAAAAAAACCAAAAAAAAGAGAGAGAAAACAAAAGGAAGAGAGCGAAACGAAGAGACAAAAGCATCGGAATAACACGGACAAAAAAATCGCTCTTGCGCGATTGAAATACGATGAACGGTTTGATCGGGTTTCCGATGGACGGGCGAAACTCCACATAAAGTTAATACCCGCAACGGCTACGACACGCTAAAATACACACGTTGCACGGCCATGTATATATCCCGCGGATTTTCTCATGGGATTTCCAGTCCGGCGGCGACGGAAGTCGGTCGATATTTTTTTTTTCTTTTTTGTTTTACTTTCTGTCATCCGCTTCCTTTTTCTCCCTTTTTTTTTGTTCTTGTTATTTTCTCGGTCCGAAAACTGAACGAATGATTATTGGGTTTCGAAACGATACGGCGCGATGCGAGTTTATTTTTAGATTGCAAGCTTCGACCGAGTTACTTGTAATTGTAGCCAGCGCTCAATTAACATCAAGAACTTTTATATTAATCTATCGACGCGCGGTAAACATTGTGCCGATATCTATCGTCGATGGTTTTCCACGTTTTACTTTTTCTAATATTGATAGACAAGCGTGCGAGCTCGCTAATTTCGCAATGTAAAACAGTGGTGTGTGAATTCAACTTTTTGCCACGCAGCAAACAGATTATACGATAATCTGTTCTATCGATAATCGCATTAAGTAATCAAATTTTAAAAGATTTTTTATAGTTCTAATTAATTATTATTTATTATTTAATAAAGATTATTATTTATTTGAATAAAATGCGAAATATGTAAGCTTCAATATTGTAAGAAAATATGTCGTCTGTTTCAACGAAATGGAACAGACAGAAACATCAAACGACGTAATGCGATATAATCCGATTTCTAATTACTAACTTTATACTCGACTTCTTTCGCGCAAGTTTCCGTTCGTTTTTTTTTCTTTTTTTAATTTTATCGAGTTTCGAAACTCGCGTGCCATAAGTCGGCGGTGATATCGACGACGATAGAAGGCAACGGAAACTCACACACTCAATAATTCAGTCGATGTGGATCTCTCTCAAGCTTTCGATCTCGTCTTAATCTACGAGTTCGGGCGCGAAACCGACACGGGAGAGTTCGCGAGATGCATTAAAGCACGTGTCGAACTCTCGCGCCGAAACTTGCAGCCCCGGTATCAGCGCGGTCTCTTTTCACCGTTCGCCAATCCATCCGACCCCGTCGTCGGTCGGCTTTAGGCGACGCGACGCCTGTGTGTACATAAACGCAAAATCCATTAACGATGTCGCCCACACGTTTGCATATATACCTAAAATTCGCCTGCGTGCGCACGCACGCACTCATTCGCACGAAATAGATACGTGTGTATCTACGATCAAGCGTGTGTTGTGAAAGCTAGATTGACTTATTAGCCAGTTATTTCCTACCCGTATAGACCCGATCGGGTTTTACACTGACTATGAAATCGAATTTTGGAAACGTTATATGGAACTTTTTTTTTTGGCGTAATCTTTAAAAATTGTAAATGATTTATTGACCTCTTTCGTGTGTAATTAGAAGTGAAACATGATCTGAAAGTAGATTTCCAAATGCATTATTTTCTGAATTATTATTACGGAAACCGATTTTGAGAAATATTACAATATCAAATAAATTTAAATACAACTTTGCTGTTTTTTTTTTTTTTTTTTAATAATTTTGTTTTCCTCTGTTAATTTTTAATGCAACATCTATGCCTGATCAATATTGATCTTCTCTACTTATAGATTGCGTCGAATTCGCGAGCTATAAGTAGATAGTAGCTCTGACATTCAATGAAATAGACTTCGGCAAATATCAGAAAACTAAATCTTGTTTTATAAAACTGTTTTCCACAATAATATGTTTACACACGGACGTGTAAGGAATAAATCAGAAAAATTGTCGACAAATTCTTATCATCAACTACATTTGATTGTCACATTTGTACGAAATCTCGAAACACAAACGCATTTTATCGAAAGCGTCGCCTAGGGAATGTCAGTTTTCATTCGGTCAGCTTCGGGCGGAATATCATTTCGCGGCGATAAGCCAGCGTGATGCCGGGCGTAAGCACGTACGCGGCACATACACACGTAGGCTAATATCTATCCGACCAGTCGCGGTATATATTATACCGTCGCGGTTTCGCATTTGCATCGCCATGTTGCGATGATGTTATCTCGTGAAATTGTACCGCCGCTTCGTGTGTAACGAATGCAACTCGGTTCACTTCACAGTTACGCACGAATATTTTTTAAATATATACAATTTAGTATGAAGCACATATAGACATAAACTTTTGTAAAACAAAAAAAAAGCATTTTTTCACAATTGAGGAATTCGAGTAGCTTTTTGTAATTGAAGAAAAGTACAATTGTCGCGTTAAATGAACGAAACATATAAATCACATCATCACGTGTGACATCTACACGATCAGTTGAAATGTTTTGAATTCCGAATGCAAAATCAAAACATGCGGCAATGCGCGGAAGAACTAAATATCGGCCTCGAGTGCGCTCGAGTCAGAGATTCCTTCGGGGAATCACATATCCCTTCCTGTACGTTCTCACACGTTCGGTCTTCACGGCACGACTCGTTCCTTCGTACAATTCGTTCCCGGTAATCGGACACATATCGACTGGAGTATTTGGGCGTACACACGTAAAACGCCGCGACAGCGACGCGAGATTTGCGGATTCCAACGAGGGCACTGCACCTGGCGAACGACAGACGACGACGAGGAGAAGGAGGAAGAGAAGGAGGATTGCAAAGTGAAACGAGCTCTTTGCTTTTGGATGTCGCGCCGCCGTCGGTTTGCCTTCGATAAACAGGAAAAACCATCACACACCGATCACACCCTCGTGCCACGCTTTTTTGGTCCGCTTCTTTTATCTTTTTTACATACACACGTGTGTGCGCGCTCTCTTTTTCTCTTCCCTTTTGTTTCTCTCACTTTTCTCGACTGTTTGGAAAATCTCACGCGTTCGGAACACACGAGCCGCGAAGAGAAGCGCACTTTCGGTGTCGTTCGCTCTGATACGCCCAGTCTATCGCATTTATCTCGGTCGTCTCTGTATCGCATTAGAAGGAGAAAAAGAGAAGGAGAGAGCGAACGAGATTATAAGAGAGACGAGGATTATGGCGGAATGTAAATCACCCGCGGCATTTCGAAAGCCTCGCGAACACTTTCCGGATTTGCGGTGGGTCCGATCGCATTTATCGGCGCGCCGTCATTTTTCTCGCTTCCGACTGCGCGCATCGAACGACAAACACACATCGGATGCGTGAGAACGTCACACCTGACGTGCGCGTTTCTCTCTGTATCCTCAAAGCGTCAAGATTTAACAAAATTTACTCGTGAAATTAATCTTGATTGAATGATACGTTTTTGTGCCGCTCGATGTTCTCGCGATAGATGTTGAATAATTCCCCGCGAGATTGCATGTTTCTCGGCGGAACATTCGCGGCAAAAAATCGGACACGTCGGTTAAAGCGAATCCGTGATTAAAATTTAACACAACTAAGAGAGGGCAACTCTCTACGTTAAACCTGGTCTCTCGGATACACGCGCGCATGTCATTACGCAATTCGTAGTAAGATATTGACACTGTACTGGAATATATAATTTACTCCCGTGGACTCTCTTGGTTCTTGTAGATCTTCTCTCTCTCTCTCTCGGTCGAGTCAACATTTGCCGACGTCATGGAATTTCTGCTGGTGCAGCATCGCGCGACCAGATACCCGATAGATACGCGAACGAGTAGACGAGCTTTGCCAGATATTGCGAACCGCATCCGATGAAGCATGTAAGACGATCCGGCGAGATACTACGATCGTTTCGAGACGCGTTTTAGTCGAATCGATTCGTAAGTATCCTGTGTCGTCTTGGTGTTAACAATTAATTTTCGAAAAAATAAATTCGAGATTTTTTTTTTTTTTTTTTTTTTTTTTTTTAAAACTTCGAATGCCAAAGCGCTTATTCGCGTGATAGACATGTGAATATTATGGCGATTATTGGCCAACTAAATCGCACCGAAACCGTCCATATGCGCGCGTTGATCAATAAATAACGATAAACTCCCGTTAATAAATTACATCCTACAAAAGTGCAACGTGAATTATAACGAATTACAACGAAAATCGCAAAAATTAATTAAAAGTTTCAGTCCACAGTCCGTAATCCTTTCTCCGATGCGTTCCGGCGCAACCGGCTTATTTGTAAATCGCATTTTGCGCCCGATCCCAAGTATTATATGTTTCGCGAGCAGATATTTTTCGCGTATATTAACGTGTAATTGCTGTTACACAGAGACGAAGTCACAATCATCCCATTTCATCATTCGTTTCGCTTTCTGTGCGCTACATACCACAGTATAACGCTATAAACGCGCGATATACATCGAAAGCAATCGTCCGTTTCACACAACGAATAATTTCTCCCGGCATTTGCAAGTTATTTATTTTTTTTTCTGTTATAAATGAAAGAGATACGAACGCTTATGGAATAACGCTCGTATATCGGATTTCCGCGTTCACTTTATCATATTAATTAAGAGGCATGTATATGTAGTTATACACGTGCCCCGTATTTTTCCCTTTTTTTTTCAACCTACTCGTTGCATCGATTCACCCTACGTATTGCATCTCACGTCCCCACGGGACTTTTCGCGGAATAAATTTATTCATCCATCTATTTTTTGCGCATTGCGAAAACGGCCCGCGGCATGAGAGCTCCGAAATATGTGCGAGACGAGCGTGCGCGATGCATCGCGCGCGAGCGCGCGATGAAAAATTATTCCATTTAGTTCGCTTTGAGAACTATCGCTTTCTCGTCGGTGATAAAGGAGAAAACACGCGGCGTATTTTCAAATGTTCCGCCCTTCTTCTGTAGATCTCGTACGCGAAGTCGTCGAACGACCTCGCGCCCGCCACACAGAGCTCGCCCTATCCGCATCGATACTCGGCAGAAATTTTAGCTCGCGCCCAGATACGCTCGCTATCCTGTGTGCATGCGCCTTTTATATATATTGTATATTTCGCGCGATGCCACTCCGCAATTTACATATTGTTGCGCGCTAGAAACCGTCGCTCGCGGCCATTTCTCGCCAGCCAGACGACCTCCTTTTCCCGCGAATATCATCCCGCGAAAAGTTTTTCTCAGCCGTCGGAGTACTTCCCGACGGAGTCCTTCTCCCTTCATCGATATGTCGAAGCAATCGCCTCTCGTACGATCACCTCCGCTCGATCCGTGTGCTGATTTCGCGAGGATATATAGCCGCGCCTGGAGGGAAAACGTGTCTCGATGGAAGTATTCTCCGCCAACGCGAACACGATCTCGGGGAATATTTCTCATCTCGGGCACACGAGCGCGCTCGCTTCCCAAATACAATTAACTCGGCTGCGAACGTTTTCCGCGAAAATACATTAGAATGATGTTATCGCGCGAGATCAGCATAACCGAAGGATATTTTGATAAAATTTTTTGTTGTCCCACGAAGTTGTTACATGTGGGCGTATCTGTTTTTTCTTTTTTATAACACAGTAAAATAAATTTTTAAATAAATTCTTTATTTTTCTATTTTTTTTTCGTGCAAGTGTCCATTGTAAAAACTCATAAAATTTCACATTTTTTGGACTAGAAAAAAAAACAAGAGAGAAGTATTTAGAGTTACACATCCTGTGTAATTCTTCGATTTGACTTTGCAAATACTTGTCAAAATGAGGCAAGTGCGTAATATGTACTTACAAAAGGTTATGATTGTTAATTAACGTTTAATATCAAGTCGAGAGAAAGAGACAGAGAGAGAAACAGAGAGAGAGAGAGAGAGAGAGAGGGAGGGAAAAAATAATATTTCATTTTCGAGGTAAAGACGACGTTTAATTTGAACAAGAGAGTTCTTTGTTTGTAGAAACGAAGGGGATGTCAGCTGTGAATGACGCACTTAGCACTCCCCTGCTCTCTTGAAACTGTTTCCATTAAATCCCACATTATTTTGTTCACCGATATTATCAATGTACGACTTCAAAACGCGTCTTCGCATTCGTGACTTTTTTCTAGTGGAAATTTACCTACATTGAGCTCGTGAACTCTTTAATAAGAGTTCTCTTAAATGTTTTTCTTAACTAGAATTTACGTTTATGTTTCATCACGCATTAATATTCTAAAAAAATAGAAATTTTTCTAACTTGACACTGTCTGCAATTATATTAAAATGTGACAAGATGTTTTTTACATTTACGATATATTACTTTACATTTACATTAATTTATGTACACGTTTACAAAAGAAAACACATATATAAAATCTAACAGGTTGCTCTTATATTTTTTTTTCTGTGATGTGAATTATACTTTTTGTCACTTTGAAGTAATCACGTGTGTTTCTTGTATGCTTTCAGGTGAGTAAAACATCGAACTCTACGAAAGATCCGTTTTGACGCTGCTGACGCGGTGAGTAAACAGATTTGTCAAGATACTAACTCGAGAACGCGAAAGACAATTCTATCCCGTTCCATCAATGTGCATTAGCATCAATTCTTTAGCCGGGTGTCTGCATGACAGCGACTGTTTAGCTCCGAAATGACATTAATCATTTTTGTACACGGACGAGAACACGTAATGCCCCAACGTTGTTCGCATTTTTCCTGAAATAAATATTTTAGTGCCGAACGTTTTAATGCGAAAAAATTAGTTTCGCAAAAAACGAGAGAAAAAGAGGGAATGTATGTGCGTGCTCATACAGCGTCTATTTCGCGATAGCCAAAATGGAGAACGATTATTTCACCTTCTGACGGATATAAATAGATCGAGTATTTTATGCGCGAAACTTCAGTGACGTCGCGCATATTACGGTATCGCAAAGTTATTCCGCTCGCGAAACGCTGGAAGCGCGATTTACTGTTTTGTGCAAAGTACTTTTCCCCATTTGCGTCAAAGGGAGGGTTGGGAGAGAGAGAGAGAGAGAGAGAGAGAGAGACGGGGGAAGGGAAAGACAGCGACGTGTTAAAAAGCGAGTAGAACGAGCGAAATGCACTCAGAGTAGAGATGAGAAAAGTTTTGTTGACTTGGCTGAAATTTAATTTCGACTGGAATTTCCGCGCAGAGTCCACCGACATTTTTATTAGTTCAAGATTCGCTTGCGTGTATCATTTTGCCGATTCATTTGTGCCTCCACCCTGACGAATTAACGATTTTATACGCGAGGTAAATGATTAAACACACTTTCAATTTATTGTAAAATGTTCAGGAGTATCTGTATGTTTTTTTGTTTTACGCGCGGCTTCACGCGCTATTTTCAATTCGTTTTTTAATCGAATATAGGTACCGTCATTTATTTTTCCTCTCTCATATGAGTGAAGAGTTTTATTTTACACGGAAAATGTCGCGCGCACTTCATCGCGGAATCTCGTGACGGTTCATTTAACCCCTTCGTGTCCGGCCGATATATCGGTTTCGATACAAACCAGTTTCGGACCAATTTCGCTTGTTGTGATAACATCAATTCTATGTTATTTCTTTATAAATCAGTTGTTTGGAGTTTAACAGCGGGAAAGTATGTTTCGCAATGATATTCAACGCATTCGATTTTGTACGTGTGTAGTTTATTTATACACCGTAGCTATAGGATACAAATGCAATATATTGAGCTTTCCTCGTTTTACGCGGCAAAAAAAGAAAATATTAATTTGTATTGAGAGAGATAGATAATGCTTTATTTGTAAAGAGAGAGAGAGAAAGTTTTTTCGGAATTGCTGCGTACTGAGTGCAGACATGAAGGGTTTAATTATCTGCGGCGTGTTGTTTCTTATCTACCGCGGAGGACTTTAATGCCGACTAGATCGCGTTGAGCATTGTCCTCTTCGGACACCAATAGTAGCGTTTGCGTGCTCTGTAGGGTGCCGTACGCCCTGTGGCGCGGTCATATCGCGTTCCCGGCTTTGCGAGAGCACGCTTGAACGTGATGACGATTAATTGATCGCGCCTTGGGCGGACAAGCGCGCCGCAACGAGGCGAAATGCGTCCCGCGAAATGATACCCGATCGCTTTGTAGTCGTGCGCTGTTGTTCGCGTCAGGTTGCCGTTGCCGCGACACCGCGGCAGTAAAGCCATGCTTTACGATCCCGGTTATGACGTGAATTAGAGCGGCCAGTCGTAAATACTGCGTATAAACGCAGGTCGTGTACTCTCCGCCAAGCAAGCAAGCAACACTCACACACACATATGTCACATCTCTTCGTAAATATATCGCGTGCGTTCTTTACTAGAGAAATTTTTATTAAGCCGCGGTAGCGTGCGCGCGCGCACGAGACTCGAGCTTTTATTTCGTTTCATTGGTCTGGATTTACACGCCTCGCGCTATTTGGTAAGCATCAGTCGAGCGGGATTTTTATAAAGATGGAGAAAATCTTCCGCGAGGAGAATCCGTTCACGGAGGGGAAAAAAGCGCGGCGAGTAAATAGATAATGAAACTTTATTCCTTATTTAATTCTAACGGGAGTTTAATTTATAAGATTTTATCTCGAATCTCTCTTAATCACATTGAGATATTCATTATTGCGGATTTGAAAACAACGAAAGAAAATATATTGTTACGAGACGTTTCTCTTGAGAGAGAGAGAGAGAGAGAGAAGAAGACAGAAATCGTATTTCACAATTTTTTATTCTTCATTTCTTATCGCAAAAAAATTGCGCTAACATTGGCAGCGTCACTGCAGATTGTGTGATGACATTAAGACAAGAGAAAATCTGTTTTCAGCATACGTACGTTTAATTAAATAGAATAAATACTAACGACAATTAACCATTGAGATGTGTAACAACCTGATACGTTACAACCTTGAATTATTTCCTATATTGGATCGATCTTTTCTCACACTGAGAGAGCGTGGACGGAACGAGCTAAAAGGGGTGGCGATCGGGTGAGAGGTGATAGAGGTAGAGGTTGTAAATGCCGTCGTATTTAGAGAACCGAACCTACCGTTCAAGACTGGCGGACAGGCAGGCAAGCAAGCAGGGCTCGCGTGTCTAGACCGGAAGTGGTTCTCGTGCTAGGCGTGGCTCCTTGATATACAACCTCTTGTATCTCACGCAGCAGCAGCTACCCGAATGCGCCCCCGCGTCGGTATGCTGCCCCCGGTGGTAGTGTGCATGTATGGGATGTCCAATAACCTTTGCCTAACCCTGAGGCGGAACGAAGTCGATCGATCCCAGGGTCGGTCGACTCGGAAGTTATCCGGTGACCACTGATTTCTGCTCTCTGCTCGGGTAGATAAGGGTAGATGATGATTCGTCCCGCTTGTCACTCATTCTCGTCGGGACATCTCGCTCGCGCGCGCGCTCCACCCTCAGTTTACACTGTAGCCCATCGAGTGAGGATTTTCGAAGTGTTCGCATAATTAGGTCAAACGAATCGTTCCGACGATGAATTTCGAGATGTTAAACATTAAGGAGACTGGAAATTTATGTGACGACCAAAGTGATTTCATTGAACGCCGTGAACGACAAAGTTTTTACTATCCGATGTAATTTCAAAAAGAGCACACAACGTGACGACCGGACGAGAGAGTTTTATCATATGGTAAACGAGTAATTTCGTTGAATTGGTTATTACGTTGTATAATATGACATTCCATATTGTGTATATCGCAATATTGCCCAGTTATCTGGCGGTGCGATCTAATGTGTAATAACAGCGTCCTTGCTCGTATTGACACAGTGATCAGCTGCAGCTGCGAACACCTAGAGCATTTATCGACCAAGCATAAATTGTCTGCATTTGATTTGCCCCATTATCGGATTATTTCCTAAACTAACAATCGCGCTTTGCATCGACCATCCGAATACATCGACACTAATTCACTGACACAACATTTCATTAACTGTCTTCGGAAAGAAGACGAAATGCCGAGGACGAGAAGTATCAAAAACCCCGAGCGCGGTTGAAAATCTCTTTGAGTTTATTAACTTGAGCTTATTACGGAGAGAAGAAAGTTCGTTACTCAATGTAATTCTATTTCGAAAACTCTTCTTTTCCCCTCCTCCTTTTCTCCCCCATTACATTTTTCACATCACGATACATCCAATTAGCGAACGTAATAATAAACATCTCATTTCTCCGCGTTCTCGGAATACTCGGTGTATGTGCGCGCACTTTACTGTATCAATTTCGATTCAAGCGATTTTGCGAATCCAAGAAGCTTTGCCGGCTCGTAACATTTTGTAAAGACCTTAGAGGACCAAAGGGCTATTCAGCATGCAACTCGAGAGAGATATATACGTACACTCGAGATTCCTAAATTGGCCAACCACTCGAAGTCTGACCATCGATCCGTTGCGTCCGGATACGTTTCCTCAATGGTCTCGCATCTCGGACATGAAATTGAATTCGAGATAAATGAGTTTTCAAAATGAAATCATTAATTATCTTCTTGCAGTGCAACGGAAATGTAATCGAATAATCGTGCCCTTCCGAACTTCGACAAACGGTACAGAAACTGTTTCTAACCAGAGTGAACATCACGCCCGGTCGATTGGTCATATATAAATATATATATATATATATATATATATATATATATTTATATATATTTATATATATATATATATAATATATACATCGCAATTTGATAATTAATAGTAACAGCACTGTGCCACCGCTTCGTGCTACATATGCATAATTTTCACATCTGTGCGCAAACGCTGTGTCAACCGAGATTGACTAATTTATTGTTCAACACGCTTTGTAATGCGATTGTCGAGAAATTGCGCACGCCGATCGTTTCAGTAGAGTTGTAGCTGATTCTTGGCGCTAGCGCTGCGCTCGAGCGCGCAAACAATGACTTGTTGGTGTTAGCATTCGCATAATGTATTGCAATGTCAGTGGTTTATTGAGAAACTACTCTGCATAATAGAAAAGAGAAAACAATGGTTATAACACAAATTACCTTATTAAAGTAGATATGGATGGCAAAACAGAAAGAGAGAGAGAGAGAGAACAGAGAGAACGAGAAAAAGTTGCACAGAAATCAATGGTTGTCCGTTACTATAAAACTGTGCGCAAGTCCCGCTCATTACTTAATTGCAACGAGATGTTGTAGAACAAAAAACAAACAATCGAGATTGTTATCTTTTACGATTTCAAATAACGAGACATCGATGTGCAGTATGGTATTTCATTTTTTTTTTTTTTTTTTTTTTTTTTCGGATTGTCGTCAGTTAACTCGGAGTTGTAAAAAGTCTTTGAAAAATCATATTTTCCGGAGAAAAATATATTTTTTTCAGAAAAAAACACGCGAGGAAGACAACAAAAGTTTTGTTAAAAATAAATTAATGCAACATCACGAATTTTAAATTCTAAACGAACGACGCGGGATCAACCGCGCGTCGTAATTTAGACGAAGTATAGGAGACGGAGAGATATATCTCGGCAGGATCCGGGGAAAAATGCGCGGATTTCTGTAAAATAAGTGGGGGGAGAGGGGGGGAGAAAGCCAAGGATAGCGGGGTATGTCCCGTGTAAATCATAATGCGTGTGCGACAAGGGCTCTTCTAATTCCGGCAGCCGCGGGAAAACTGGGACAGCGCCGACGGCGGTATCTATATCACCCGCATTCTACCACCGCACGGCCGGTTTCGCCTCCGCCACCGACACGGCGGGCGACATCACCGCGGACGAGATTACATTACTTAGGGGCTCCTACTTTGCGGTCTCGTGAAATGCACTCAAACTAATTTGCGCCCGAGAGCCCGTCTGTCGTCCTCCGTCTTCCCCTCTTTTTTCTTCGTCGCCACCTCGCACGGCGGACGCAGATGAATCCTTTTGACGCGTTAATCCAACTTTGCTCTCGCTGCTTCTGGCTCGTTTCGAGCGAGGGACATAAAGAGAAAGAGAGAGAGAGAGAGAGAGAGAGAGAGAAGAGGGGAAAGATAAAGAGGAAGAAAAAAGAAAGGATAAAGAGGGAGAGAGAGAGAACTTCCGGAATATGTGAATAGGTGGGGAGGAAGAATTTAAATTGGTCATCGGAAATAAGGGCCGAGTTACGCGAGGAATTTTGCGCGTGCTCTTTTCAACTTTTTTGTTATCTCTGCATACCTTTTTTGCTCCTGAACGTTGTTGCGAGATAAACAGTTTTCCGTTACGCTTTCGAGGTTTCTAAGTTTGTAGATACACGTGTATTTTACCTAGTTTACTCTTTTCAAGAGCTTCTTTTATATCAAACTGTTGTTTTTAATTACAGTTCGTGCTTTTTATGGCCTCGTTATGTAACTTGTTAGATAACTGAATGTATTTATAATTTCCGAGTAACTTCTATAGATTAATAATGATCTACCTGTGGAAACAAAACCAAAAGTGCATATCAAATACAATTTCATCTTTTTGTTTTTATACTATTTAATTTATATTTGAATGTTCTCTATATTCTATGTCTTTTTGTAATATATTGAATAATAGTAATTGTTTGAGAGAGAAAAAGAAGAGAGAGAGAGAGAGAGAGAGAGAGAGATCTATATTTAAATTTATTATTTAAATTTACAATATTCACTTCTGCACACAAAAATTTCGCGGAAAAGAGAAGATTAGCGAGCGCGATTATGACGCATTAGCAAATACTACGCGAAACTGAAAAAGAGAGATATTAATCGCGTTACTATCACTTGTCGTTCCATTGTTCGATATCTCCCGGCACGTTAGGATTATCGAACTGCATTAAATGCGTTATCGCTTTTGCCGATGAATATCGGACACGAGTGTTGAGCGATCATCTGCAATTTTGCCCGGAAACCGAATGCCGAAATTTTTATTCGCTAAAATTACGCGCGTTAATAATTAACTTTTATATTAACCTCGTCACGCTAATGAAATGTATATCCCAGGATGGAATTTAATTAAAACAGATATTTAGGTCGTGAGCCTGCAACTAACCGGCTGTCACCGGCATCGTCGTCGTTGTCGTCGTCGTCGACAGATTAGAATATCACGCTCCACTTGTCCTCTTTTCGTTTCTCTGTGTCTCGTAAGAGACACCACTTAAATCCTAATTATCAATTCTTTGCGATGAGAAGTTGCGTGTGAAAAAACACAAAAGTTTTTAAAATCAAGCGCAATTGTTTGAACATGTTTTGCAAAAACATACGTTAAACATATGATTGTTGCGTTCACGCTGATATTTTTAGCGAAATTACGGTTGTGTGAGAATCAAGCACACTGTGTATTATGAAAATGATCGTGTTTTATTTTGTTATTAAAACTCTAAGTTTTGCTTCGTGTGTACTTACAAAGAAAAAAATTAATTATACACGAGAAAGGTTGTTCGTGTTCTTTTATTGCTCGCGACGTAATGGAATTGCTGAAAAAAAAAAAAAGTAATCGACAACCATGCGAAGTTGGTAACGACAACAACAACGACGACGACGACGAAGTATTCAAGTGTTGCTGCATTTGAACGCCTAAAGTGTCGCAAATTTATACAATTAAATGTAATAACCATTGAAATAATTAGAGGCGTAATTGTTGTTGCGAGGAATAATTAAAAAATAATTGCGCTCGTCTCCTAGTGGTACAACGACGCTTCTTTTTTTCTTGTAGCTTTCACGCTTCCCACCTTTTCAGTATCTTCTCGCGTTCGTTTATTCTCCTCTCCTCCTTTTTTTCTAAATTATGGTGTGTGATTCTATTTACATTTTAAAATTATCGTGTGTATTATTTTTTATTCTCGTGATATTTAAATTAATACAGAGATTCTTAAAAGATAGATAGATAGATAAATAGGAGAGAGAGAGAGAGAGAGAGAGAGAGAGAGACCATTACCAGAAAGTTTTCTTTTTCTAATTTAAAAAATATATATTTTTTAATATAATTATCTATTATATACATTAAAGTAATATATATTAATGTCACATCTCTGTTTTGAGAATATTCTCTTTTCTAAATGTATCTAAATATCCCCTCAATATTTCAAAATTTTTTTCTTAATACATCTCTTACCTTAACTGATTTTGTTCACTTTCTGTCTTACTCTGATTTTTACTATATTCGCGCGGCATGTATCACACGTCGCAATAGCAATTTGCTGTGCAACGAGTGCACGAGACATCTCGCCTGTGCAGCTCGCCAATGCCGAGAGTACTGGCCACAAAAGGGGATTTAATGACGAAATCCGGATTTACTAGGGCGATTCCGGCGGATATAAGTGCCCAGAGAGTCGTAAGATCGTTTATATACTAGCCGTTATTCGTAGACTTAACTTTTATATAGGCGGCAGTTATCGCGCGAAACTGCGCCGCTGCAGTAAATTTTGAACAAACGCCGTGACTCTCGGAGAGCTTTTAAAGCTCACGGGGAGGGAGGTATCGCTCCCGACGAATCCTGTCGATGGCTGTAAAGCGCGCGCAGACACGAACACCCTCTCCCCTTTCAGTCGCTGAAATGAAACGTCGGATATTACGGCAGGCGTTTGTTTGTCGGCTTCGTCGAATTGATTTTGTGCGAAACACGAGGCTTAAATATAAAATCTTAATTTATCTCAATGCTCTTATAATTACTTCACTATTGTACATGACGCCGCAAAGTCTTTTTTCTCTTTTTCTTCTTCTTTCTTTTTCTCCTACACACACACACACACATACACACACTTATTCTCTAACTCGCACTCGGAAAAAAGAATTCAAAGTCAGTAATACTCGTCGAGAATCTTGAAGAACGGTGGTAGAAGCGAGCGTAGTCGTTCAAAGTGGAACCCAGTGGACCAATACTTGAAAATTCCACCAATATTCCTTATATGTTATGCGTTTGATACGAGAAAGCTTTTTCTTTTTCTTTTTTTTTTTTTTTCTGTTTTTTTTTGTTTTGTCAAAACGTCGGCACATATTTTCTCGCTTGTCCGCAAGTGCTCGGCGTCTGCCAATAATCTCAATCTCGCCGTGTACGAAGGCACGCTAACACAGTGATTTTATTGCCTGCCTATGTACCATACTGACGATCGTTTTGCGATCAACTTATGGATCTTGTTTCCGTGCCACGTGTTACCACGTGTTACCGCGCCGCACACAACACTCGCGCGCGCACACAGCTCATACAACAACACCGCCTTATAAATCTTCCTAGAATTTAAACATTATTGCTAAACAAAATACTGTCTATACTGTTCGTTCGGGAAAAGTTTGCGAATCTTGTGTGTCTCATATACACAAAGATTGTCCAAATTGTCCGACTGAGCGGAAACTATATATCACTGTGCTGTCACAAACTTACTATCCGGCTGGATGAATCGCGGCGATGAACGTGTCGGCGATGTCTCGGGGCTGATGTCTAATGTCAACTACAGCTGGTTGAAGGGGACCAAATGCGTCAATTGGCGTTATATTTGACCCGTGTTCAACCAGCTAAGCTTAACATTACATAGGGGCCCATGTGCGTCCATCTTCTCTCTTGGTGGCTCGCGTATCTTCCTCGAGCGAGTCGCAGAGAATCCCCGCGGCGTCGCATCGCCGATTCTCACGCTTCGTCTCACTTACTCACTCGCTCGCTCGCTCTATTTCTACATGTACTCGACCACGCGCGAATGTCAAACGCAAAATCGTCGATTCACCCTGTTTCTGCCCGTGACATTTTCTGCTGCCTCGCGATATATTATAGTCGCTGTGCAGCAGCGCTTGTGCAGCGTTACGTCGGCGGCTAATTGCTGACCTTTACTTCAAGATTTCGCTCGACATTACGAGAGACCGTCGACGTTTTGGGAACGACAGGCGATCGACAAAGGAAGAGAAACGTGCCAAGAGCATGCATCGATCACTTGAAGAAGTATCGTTTTCGTCTTATTTTTTTTTTGTTTCTCTCATTTTTTTCGCACGTACGTCGATGACTTGGAAATCGACGCTCTTTCGAGTATTGATGCCGGCAACTCAATGAGCAATCGATTCGCGAAAACACATTCGTAACCGACTGCCGGAGACAATAGCGTCATCGTACACACATACGTCGCAAATAGGGAGAAGTCGCGCCTTTAAGCCGCGTCGGTGCCTTCCGGGCGGCCATTAAGGGCGTCATTGTACGCGGCAACAGAACGAGGGGGGGAGGGGGGAGTATTGGCAGGAAGAAGGGCATTAAAGCGGCAACAATAGACCCCAACTCGATCTACTCGAGCCATCTTCGCCGCCGTTCTGCGCCTTCCGTTTTCCCCGAGTGTACGAGTCATTTCTGGAATCTGCCGATAGCAAGCCCGAAGACACGCTCGGGACGGATTCTCACATGAGACATCGGTGCGGAATTTAAAAAAAAGAAAACCATTTCTTCCGGCGCATCTACTTAAAATGTCCGTCCGACGGAAGAGAGATCATTTCGTACGCGACGTAGTGAATTCTCCCGATCGCGCCGTTATTGCGTCGAGAGGGTATCGGAGGGAATGACGTGTGTGTGCGCGCGCGCGCGCGAGTAACTATTCTGGTCCCGGCATGATGCGCGAGTAACACGAGACGCGTGCGTTTAAATATATCCCGCGGCCATGCGCGAAGTCTTGTCGCTGCTGATCCGCTTGCTCGCGGCTTGGTCGCGCGTTCCGTCACGAGCAGCAAATTTCCGACCCGATTATGGACTGTATTGTGAAAACCTGGCGACTACGTACGTAAGAGCAAAACAGAGAACACATGACATGGATGGAGGAGAAGATACATCGCGTTTCCCGCGAGCGGGAAAGGGAGAGTCGAGGGTCTCTCGATGAAACGTCTCCGCTCGACCAACTTCAAATATGGCAATTCAAATACGTCCCGCGTGCGAGACGTTCCTTGAACGATCGATCTCTCATACCTTGCTGCTGCTGCTACTTCGCTCGGATCGGTTTTCCACACGAAGACGGAGAATCGGTGGGATCCACTCGGGACAGACACGAAACAACACTTTTGTATGACACTCTCCGGGTGCGCTGTTTCCTCTTCGCTCGAGACTCACGCGCCACAATTTACGAGGACAATATTTCACTATCACAAGATTCTTGAACCAGCAGCACTTGCACCACTCGTGATTACGCGAGCCGGTTTAGTTGTCGCGACGCGAATATTTCGAACGCTCGCGCAATCCTCTCGCGGATACTCGTTTTCGCGTATTTTTAGAAAAATTATGCAACGACGCGCGACACATGTTTTATACTGCGAGGTGTTCTCGCGTACGTTGCGTTATATTTCACTTCTCGACAATTGGACAATGTGATTTCCCTCGTGGTTTCATAAATTAGATAGAGTTCCGAGAACGTTCAGACAACGAGAGCAAAAGAGATCGCGAGGGATCTTTGCACTTTCTTCGTTATCGCGAAAAACTCGACATGATTGGACATGATTCCTCGTCTCTCTCCGTTTAGTGGTTGTCCTTTGAGAAATTGGTGAAAGCGACGATTGGAAAAGTCGCCCTCGGTGTCAGACGAGTCACGAGAGATACCAGACAATCACCGAAGTTCCCAGTTTCGTTGGACGGTTCTGCGGCACTCTGCTTCGTTCCTTGCTCGTTCGACGATATTTTCGTCGACGACGGCGAGACGCGAGTACGTGTGTAATATGTGTGCGTGTATATGCGTGAATTGTATGCGAGAGAGAGAGAGAGAGAGAGATAGAAAAGAGAAAGAGAGAGAGAGAAAAGATCGACGAAGGAGGGGCAGAATATTCCGGCCTATATCCGGAGCGAGTCTTCTCTCATAAAATCACTTTTTTTTTCGCGAATCTCGTAGTGTCAAAGTCTGTACACGCTCGTAGCGAAAACCGATCTGCATGATTTTAGCCAAATTGAGGGCATTATTATTTAAAAAGCCCGTCCGAAGATGTGTGTGAGAATATCAATTACGCTAATGTAAAAAAAAATCAGGTTGCTCGTAAAATTAACGGAAGTTGGGCGATATGCGACGTTAAAAATTCCAAGTGCTCGATACTGTGTGAAAAATTGACAACACTCAAGCGAAAAAGTTCATATCCAGCGTGTCCTCATGCAATATTCCGCCGCGGAATATATGCACATGTGGGTAAAATGTCGATAAGGGGCTCAATATCGAATACCATATTTTAAGTTCCATTCAACTTTTAGCTCGTCGTCAGTCGCTTTTGCCGTTTCACTTTTATCCGATTTCGATTTTCTTGCCCCCGTGCACGGTCTTAATATTGTGCCACGGTCGAGGCTTCTCGCTTCGAGCTGACCGACGAGAAGAAGAGAGAGAGATGACAAGGAGAGGAGAAACGACTCTTCAAGGCGCTTCGAGTTGCCGCGGAAAGATAGTCAAGTTTTCTATTTAAACGAGAGAGAGAAAGAGAGAGAGAGAGAGAGAGAGAGAGAGAAAGAGAAAGAGAGAGAAAGAGAGAAAGAAAGAAGACACCGCGTTACATCGCGTTCACATCGATAGAAGCGTGTAAAAATAAGTGATCTAAAATTAGACGCGATCTTACAAGCACGTTGCGCTAATTCTGACTCTCATTCGTCACCTTCAATCCCGCCGAGATTACGCATCGGATATTCGCGAGTAATCTTAAAAATGTTTCCAGTTATATATTGCAGAAGAGTGTCAAGAACAGATACCGGGGTATTTTGCTCGGTAAACGAGAGCAACGCTTATGCAAAAATAAAGTCGGAGCTATCTCTCGAAGGATTTCTCAATAAGTAACGAGGAAACGATCGAAAACAACGATGAATCTTTAACGTTTCTCAACCGAGAGAGCAGCCTTGGCGCGGTTCGCGTCAAGCGTCGAAGAAAACGACTCTGTCAAAGTTGAAAACTCCAAGAGTTTTCTCTCCACCGACTTCGTTCATTTTTGCTTTAACAGGAAAAGTTTAGACTGCTAATGAAGTTGAGTTTTACATAAATTAGATTCGCAGTAAAGCAAGTCGTTCGAGATTAAGAATTTAGAAGCGTTTGCTCGGTCGGGTGTAAAAAAAAAAAAAAAAAAAAAAAAAAAAAATTGAGCGCAACCGAACGTGTAATTTTGTTTACGCTCGAAACGCTTCGTCACGATTTATTTCTCGACGTCGTTATTGCTTTTATTATCAAAACAGAAAAACAAACTAATCACGGATGCGACGGAAGCGCAGAAAGATTCCTCTTTCACCTCCGAACCGTTTGTGACTTCATAAAATTCAGAATTACCGATCGAACGGAGGAGTAGAGTGAAGCGTGTTTCCGTGAATGAGATAAAGAGAATAGCGAGTAGTATATTTTAAGGACGTGTATCTGCTTGCGAACGATACAGGTATCGAGTTTCAATAGATTCTTTGCGCATCAAAGCTCGCGGAGATAAGAGTCCGAACGGGAACTTCTGTCACTGTTAACTTCGCCAAGGTTTTGAACTTCCGATCGTAAGGCTAGCATTCAGCACGAGCTGACGCTCTTTGAGCGTCGGAGATAGTTTTCCAACGTTGATTCGCGCTACTGCAACGCGTAGTAAACGCGTAGGCGTCGCGCTGAAGAAAACAGTTCGATGCTCTCGATTTGAATTGCCGTCGTGATGCTAGACTTCAATATTGCAAAGAAAAAGAAAAAGAGAATAAGAAGAAGAAGAAGAAGAAACATGTTCGTCGCGGACATTGTACATGCATACATGCACGTTCGCTGTATTCTAGTTTTCAAGGATCGCTTCTTGAACACGCCGCTATTGTTAGAACGACAATGGAGCGAAACTTCTCGCTCTCCGTCTTTCGTGCGGAGTTTCCGCGACACGAGTAGCCGCGTCATTCTCGTCAATTCGCCACCGACCGTAACCGCGAAAGGACGCGTCTCTTGTCGATCGCTCGAAACTCGCGTATCCGAAGAGAGAGGGCTCGTACCGATAGCGCCCCTTTAAGACGCCTCAAAACCCATCGAGACGCGTTTTCGATGTTTAACGTTTTTTTTTTTTACGTTGGTTCTACGTCGTTTCTCTACGTCTCTCTGGAGAGCCGCAGTATTGCTACGAGCCGCGCGTAAATAAAACTCGCTGCTTTCAATGCGCACGTCGAAAATACAGATCGGATAACGATTTTTGCGTGTCGAATTGTCGCGCATCTCTCTTGCTCTCTGCTCGGATATTTTTCTACACACGCGTGTTTTGTTTCATCGCACAATTTACGTCGCGACCGGTTCGCGAACGAATAACGAATTCTACAAAGCTGTGATACACGTCTGGCCCGACGTTACCGTCTCTGTGTTACATCCGCACTCTGCCGCGTCCAGCGGCGTTTCTACTGTGGCGCGCGGCGCGACCCGACGCGTCTGACCACGCGCTGAGCCATGACTACTAGCCGCAGCGGTTCGCCACAGTAGCACAACCGTCGGCTTCACCCCTTGCTGTCGAGAGTTCGTCGCGGATGTCAGCTTCCACGTTCTAGCTGGCTACGTCTCCTCGCAGCCGCACTCTGCCGCAACTTGAAGAGTTACGAGGGAATACGCGTGTGTACGCGCGTGTATAAGGGATGAATGTGCAAGAAAAGAAATGAGAGAAAGAGAGGAGAATAAATAGGAAGAGAGAATGAAGCAGATCAAGAACGAGAGAGAGAAAGACAAGGATAGGAGATTGTCAAAGAAAGAGAGAGAAAGAGAGAGAGAGAGAGAAAGGGAGAGAGAGAGAGAGAAAGAGAAAGAGAGAGAGGAAGAGAGAGGAAGAGAGAGGAAGAGAGAGGAAGAGAGAAGAAGAGTCAATAAAAGGAGGAAAGAGAGAGAACGACAACCGTGAGGTCCGACGGTCCGATCAGAACGTGAACGTACTACTTGGTGGGCGTCCGGGCCCGCACTGTGCAGCCGACGGCAGGCGTCGCGACGCTTCCCCGCCCGAACATGCGAGCTCCGCGCCACACGGGGTAAGGGGTGAGAGGGTTGAAAGGTAGGGGGGAGGCGCCGGCGCCCCGCACGCCTGCGTACCAGCGTACCACGACCCTTCGCGGCAGAAACGCACCAACCCTGTCCTATCCACCCGAATACCCACCCATTCCACGCGCGCGCACACTTGCGCACACGTATACACAGACGCGCACCGCTGCTCTCGCCCGCTCACCCTCGGTCTATCCCGCTGCGCCGCTCCATCCACCCCCAGCGTGCTCTCGAGCAAACCAACCACCCACACACACTCGAGTCTCACCCTACCGCTCCCCTCCACTGTTCCCCTTTCCTTCCCCACGCCCGTCACTATGGAAAATATGAATTTGGGTCAGATACCAGCCGCCGTGCCCTAATGAACCTTTAATGTGACCCATTTCTTCCTTTCCTCCGCCCGCCGACGCGAAGCAACTCCCTCCCTCCCTCCCTCCGGCACTCTCGTCGCTCCCCCTCTTTTCCTTTCGTTCTTTGTACCTGCGTGCGTCTCTCGTGGCGCACGCACGTTTCGAATTTTCTTTCTGGACTTCCTCCTCTCTTCTCCCCCGCTTTGAGCTTCCACCACCTACTCCTCTATCTCACACCCAAAGGACGGTCCTAAGGGTCGTCGTCACGACCGAGTTTGTTGGCACGATTGCACCGCGCCTGGCTATTACGATGTTGGACGACACCTATCGCAACCCTTCGCGCGAATATTGCCCTTTCTGTTGTTCTTCGTATCCCTGTTGTGTATCCATCCCTTGCATCACGGGCATTCGTTACGCGTTCTTGCGTAACCGTGTCCTGCGAGAGCTTTGACGCTCTCACATAGATACACGCGTTGCGCTAAAAAAAAAAAACGAAAAAGAGAAAAAAACGAAACGCTTGGACTGTCACAACGTTGTATTTACGGTATCGGTATTTCGTAACGCTTCTTTCTCTTGCGGAAGTGTGAAAAAAAAGTTGCGCGTGATGATATGCGATAAAGGTTAAAATTTATCCTACGTTGTTAATCGCGTGGCACGAGAGCGCGCGGCGATAACGATCGGCGATCACTTTCAACGATGCTCTCCTCGTCTATAATTAAATATCGCATGACCCTCAGCACTGATATCGGCGTATGATATTTCTGAACTCATTCGCTCGCGCTTCATATTCCACCGAATTGATATTTGCTGTGTGCTCCAAGCGATTTATTCGACTAATTGCAGACAAACACTTGATTATTCAAGCGGACGTATTTTACATTTGTACAAGAAAACAAAGAAAAAAAAACGTCATTACATGTGGCGCGGGTCGTACGATCGCTTTGAATTCTGAAAACAGCAAGTTTCGAGTGAACCGTGAAATT